>ML427615.1:1435-28935 GCA_005239525.1 Nicotiana knightiana
TTGCATCCGTTTAGCCCCGTTTCCATTTCCAATTCACCTACACATAAAATAAACCCTATTAGGCACATACGACGTGTATTTTATCATTAAAGCTCATAAAATGCGAGGTATATAATGCTTAAAATCACGAATTCTAGCCACTCATCACATGGTAAGGGAGAGTGTTAAAGCACGAAGGGTGATGTAGTGCCTATTATTGTTTCATTTATTGATTTATACATCGTGAGGAAGAGTGTGTTAAAGCATGAAGGGTGATGTCGTGCTGTATTTATTGTTTAATAATGAAATTGAGAGTAAAAGTATGATGGATGATACCATGTTGTATTCATCAATGTATGGAGAGATCGAGAGTAAAAGCACTAAGGGTGTTGTCATGCCATTGTTATTGTTTAGGGTAAAAGATATTGTAACTACAACAGGAAGTTACAACATGAAGCAGTCAATAAACCTTCAACCAATGAAAACAGAGAAAAACATAGTGAGGTTGAGATTAAAAGCACGATGGGTGATGCCATGCAGTTTTCATTTATTATGTTTTTCTCTGTTTTCATTGGTTGAAGGTTTATTGACTGTTTCATGTTGTCATTTCCTGTTGTAGTTACAATATCTTTTACCATTTTCCATGTCTCCTCCCAACCGTGCATGTTAAATCTTTATTTGTTGTTATGTTGTTAGTATATTTTCATCGCTATAGGTTTATTTACGTGGGTGTCCTGTCATAGCCTCGTCACTACCTCGTCGAGGTTAGGCTCGACACTTACGGATTACACTGGGTCGGTTGTACTCATACTACACTTTGCACTTCTTTTACAGATTTTTGTTCTGGTCAAGGTGTCCGTGAGGCGCATCAGCTCGGATTAGCTTATTTGGAGACTCGAGGTAGATCTGCTGGCGTCCGCAGACCTTGAAGTCTGCTTTGTCCTTCTTTACTTACTGTTCATCTCATTCGAGACAGTTGTATTTATTTCAGACTCTATCTGTAGAACTTCTAGAAGCTCGTGTACTTGTGACTCCGGATCCGGATTGTACTAGATATTGGATTATTATGCTATTTCGTACTTTATTTTGGCTCCAATTCTGTTTAGTTGGTTTTACTTATTTGAATTGTTCAAAATCTGGCTCTATGATTTCTCTAGCGTTAGCCTAGCAAGTGAAATGTTAGACGCCATCACTGTCCCGATGGTGGAAATTCTGGGCCGTGATATTACGATAATACCGCTTAACTCCAATCCATGTGGATACGATATTATATTATACTATATTCAACTAACGAGCATATTTAAGTGTGTGTTTTACGCTCGTCATGAATATCCAGTATTTTAATTTCGACAAATAAGTCACTATGCGACGATCCATAATGATCATTCACAAAAAATTATGTTTTATTCTTCTACATATATTTATATACTCAAAACTTTATTTTAATAATGTTAATACTATTTTACGAAATTGTATACAATATATTTTGGCATACACGTACAACGCACGTGCCGAAAAACTAGTTAAACAAATAGAAATATATTTTTTTTGTTTAAACTTTTAAATAAAATGACCATAAGCTGATGAAAAAGAAGCAGGGTCACACGTAGAGGAGCATTTTCAGACATAACTAAGTTAATAAATGTATGTTAGATCTAATAACTTAAAATTATTAGATAAGATGATCACACACTTTAATGTCTTTCAATCTCTTTATTTCTCTATATGGCAATAATTATAGGCTACCAACAAGGGTTGTGGTGGAGTGGTAAGTGTTTCTTCATCCTTAACCAGAGGTCTCGGGTTCGAGTCCTGGGTATGGAGTCGCCTTACCCCCCAATGTGAGATTTTCCAGCATGAATCTGAATTTAGTAGAGCCGCAATGCGAGTATCGGACACCGAAGGAATCCAAAAAAAAAAAAAAAAAAAAAAAAAAAAAAAAAAAAAACTAGAGGCTGACGGTTTCTTTCGGAATACACACGATTTTCTTATTTACTACGAAAACGAAAGAGTTGACATTAGCAAGATTGAGTTTTTCTTTTTGGGAAAAGTTGTGGCAATTGATCACAACAAAAGTAAAGAAGAGGACGTTATAATGAAGGAAAAATATATATAGAAGTACCTTTCTAAATCTAAGAAGTACTCAGGAAACTAAAATGATACTGTAGTTGTCATATATCTAAAGGGTGTTCATTTAGATTTATTGTACTGAAGCACTTTAAACTAGATTTGGTAACTAGTATAGGTAAGCTATACATTTATATAACATTAAAGTATAAAATCATATTTCTTATATAAAAACTATTTTCAATACAAAATGGATTAAAAATTACAAAATGGGTATATAGTAAAAGATAAATATTTTAATAGTATTGGGAGTTAACTGGGGTTTTCAAAGGACATACGGTGTAAATTTACCAATAAATTACACCCACCATTGTTCTAAAATAATTAAATATACGAAGTATACTAATGGAGTTTATTTTTTGGCTACCTTACCAATTTTGTTATAGAACAATGGTTGGTGTAATTTATTGGGATGATAATTAAAATGGGTCATTGGGCAATGGAGAAGTGGGTTTAAAAATAGGGAAAAAGGCCAAATATACCCCTCACCGTTAGCAAAATTTGGGGTTGATACTTTCCATTAGATTAGAAGATAAATTTAAAAACTTTGTTAACAGTAAAAATAGATTTGACCCGATAGTATAACAGAGGATAAATGTGAATAATATATCCAAATAAAGGAGTATATTTGGCCTTTTCCCTTTAAAAATATGTGTAACAGGTGAGTTGACTTTCCAAAAATAATTGGTGTAAATGTTTTATGTTAAATTGGAATTGCTTATTCCATTATGTAAGAAAATGTGGATCTATACTTTCTGTAATATATAAAGGTAGAGTTTAGGTGTATTCTTGTTATTACAAAATTTAATTCAAGTACTTCAGTGTAACGATCCAGTCGGTTGTTTCGAGAGTTGTAACCATATTTCCCCATTTACTACTCATTTTGTGCTTTAATATTATTTTATGACTTACCGGGTTAGTTGGCTCGGGTCCGTAAGAATTTCGGGATGAATTGAGACACTTAATCTCATAATTGAAAACTTAAGTTGGAAAAGTTGACTGGATGTTGACTTATGTGTAAACGATTCCGGAATGGAGTTTTGATGGTTCTGTTAGCTCCGTTGGGTAATTTGGATTTAGGAGCGCGTCCGGATTGTGATTTGGAGGTCCGGAGTTGAATTAGGCTTAAAATGGCGAAAGTTGGATTTTCGGAAAGTTTGACCGGGAGTAGACTTTTCGATTTCGGGGTCGGATTTCAATTCTGAAAGTTGGAGTAGGTCCATGGCGTAATTTGTGACTTGTGTGCAAAATTTGAGGTCATTCGGATGTGTTTTGATATGTTTCGACGTCTTTTATAGAAGTTGGAAATTTCTTAGTTCAATAGGCATGAATCTATGTGCGATTCGTATTTTTGATGTTGTTTGAGGTGGTTTGAAGGCTCGACTAGGTATGTGTTGTGTTATAGGACATGTTGGTATGTTTGGTTGAGTTCCTAGAGGCCGCGGATTGATTTCGAATGGTTTTTGGAACAAGGTTTGAAGTTGAAGAGTTTCTGAAGATTTGCAACTGCTGGTGTAATCGCACCTACGGAGTAGACACCGCAGATGCAAGCCCGCAGAAGTAGGAAGAGAGCCGCAGAAGTGAGCAAGGAATAGGTGAGTACAGTCGCAGGTGCGAGGTCCTTTTCTGCACCAGCGTGGTTGCATATGCGGCATTAGGGGTGCAGGAACGGAAGGCTCGCAGGTGCAATAGTGAATTTCACACCTGCAATTGCGAAGATGCGGGGCAAGGGTTGGAAAAGCAGAGGCCCGCTGGGTAAATGAATTTCGCACAAGCGGAGGTTTAACCGCAGAAGCGGGTCCACAGGTGCGGAATGCCTTGTCAGAACATATATAAGCGAGGCTTCCAAGATTTTCACCATTTCTAACATTTTGAGCTCGAGTTTTGGAGATTTTTGAGAGACATTTTGAAGGGATTCTTGAGGTAAGTCAGTTGTGGTTAATTTTCTTCAACAATTATGTTTCCCCATTGATTTTCCCACCTAGTAGGTATCTTATTGAGGTGTAATTTGGGGATTGGGGGCTAGGGATTTGGAGAGTTGATTTGGGGGATTTGGGTGTCGATTTGATGTCGGATTTTGATAAATTTGATATGGTTAGACTCGTGGTTGAATGTACTTTCGGGTTTTGTAATTTTCGTTGGATTTCGAGATGTGGACCAGGGGGCCAGCTTTGAGCCAATTTCAGATTTTTGATTAAAACTTCGTATTTTTCTTATAGAATTGTTTCCTTAGCCCGTGTTGATTGTATTGTATTGTATTGTTTGTGGCTAGATTCGAGACGTTCGGAGGCCGATTTGCGAGGAAAAGTCGTATTGGAATAGGGATTTTTCTTGGATTGAGGTAAATAACAGTTCTAAATCTGGTTTTTAGGGTATGAAACTCCGGATTTTGTGTTACGTGTTTGGTTTGGAGGTGACGCACATGCTAGGTGACGGGCGTATGGGTATGCACCATAGGAATTGGGACTTGGTCCATTCCATGAAAACTGTGAAGTTGAATAACTTGTTGCTAACTATATATTCTCCATGTGTTATAGAAATTTAACTGCAAATCATGTTAA
This sequence comes from Nicotiana knightiana, assembly GCA_005239525.1. Lineage (NCBI taxonomy): Eukaryota > Viridiplantae > Streptophyta > Magnoliopsida > Solanales > Solanaceae > Nicotiana > Nicotiana knightiana. Next base: position 6,103 of record ML427615.1, read on the forward strand.
AAATCATGTTTAGGCTATGTATTGATACTTTTGGGGCCCACAGAGGTCATGTACAGGTTGAATTTCCTGTAATTTGATGTTTGCACTCAGTCTTAGATTCTACTTGCATATCGTATCTCAGTCTCTATTATTCCTTGTGATATATCATATTATTGCTGTTTGGGTAGGCTTTCATGACTTTTGAGAGCCGAGATACTGAAGAAGTTAGTGACTGAGTGCCAAGCTATGAGTGATATGTTATATGTGGATCGGGTTGCACATCGCAACGAGCTTCAGGGCTATATATATGTGGATCAGGTTGCACGCCGCAACGAGTCTCATGGATGTATATATGTGTATCGGGTTGCACACGGCAACGAGCCTTAAGGCTGTATATGTGTGAATTGGGTTGCACGCCGCAATGAACGTTATGGATGTATATATATTGATGGGATCGGGCTGCAGGCCGCAGTGATATAGCTCTTGGGCTGAAGGATTCCCTCTGGAGTCTGTACACACCCCTAGTGAGCGCATGTACCTATTGATTACGAGTGATGAATGCTGAGTGTCGAGTGCCGAGTGTTGAGGTATTGAGAAAGGTTGAGTGACTCTTCCTCTGAGAAGGTGCTTTTGATTTCCTTATTGATGCACTTAACTTTCATATATCACTTGTAAAGACCCGGTCGGTCGTTTGAGAATTTAAGTTCCGTACGGCGGCATAAGGTCTTGAGCAGCTTCATGTTATGTGTATCGACGTGCATGCATGGTTGAATTTAGTTACCGGATGATTCGGGGTCGAATTGGAATAAAGAATCCAGTTTTGGAAGCTTAAGAGGGGAGAATTTGGCCGGTGTGTGACTTTTGTGTAAATGTGTAAAGACCCGTAAAATTTCAAGTCTAAAAACCATGCCCGAATGGGTCCCCATGTGGTTATAACCGTAGAAATTCTTAAAACGGACCCTTGTGAAGTAAAAAGTACCCCCGGGACTTAAAAGATAAAATTTTCCAGATTTGTGCAGGTCTCCGGTCTACTATGTGATCACATATCAGGTATGTGGACCGCATAGAGGTCGCATACTTGGACAGTTTGCTGCCCGTTTTGAGGACAGCTATGCGGCCTAGAATGCGATCGCACTTCACGAATGCGGGCCTAGTTGTCGCATTCTTGCACCTTGATTTTTGCGGAGAGAGTTATGCGACGCACTATGCAATCGCATAACAGGTATGCGGACCGCATAATGGTCCCATACCTGGGCAGTCTGCTTCTCTTTTTGGCCCAGCTGAAGGCCACTTATGCGACAGGTATACGGACCGCATAACAGTTTAATAGAACACCCCTCCCCTTCATTTTAAAGGCTATCTGATTAAAATAGAAAGAAGTGAGAGTGGGTTCTAGTGAGAGAAGTCCCCATCTTCCCCAAATTGGTCCTCCATCTCTACTCAGGCCTAGAAGTAATCGAGTGGTCGTCATCTTCTTCACCATAAGAGGTAAGTCTTCACCCCATTTCCCCAAATTATCAGGTTTTGGTTAAAAATGGAACACATGAATTGGTTCTTGAAGATAAAATCTAAGACCTTGCATGCATGTGAATAATCTACCATAATCTAGCAAAGGGAAGTAATCTAGGGCAATCTTTCACTAAAAAGGGGCTAGTTAATCTAAGGGATCACATAGTGTTTGGTAAAACGCCCAAATGAGTTCATGATTTCTAATTCTAAGTCTAAACATGGCATCTTGTAAATTTGATTGGAGGTGATAGAAGGTTCGGTGGGTTGAAAATATATATTAAAGGGGAAATTTCGACTTGAGGTATGTATGGCTAACTTTAATCTTCGTAGAGTCACCTTTTTGGTGTCCGAGCATTCGGTATAAGTTTCTGGCGTATGCATATATGAATCGATTGTTCTAATATGTTGAAGCGTAAGATTCTGTTCTCTGATTGTCCTAGTTGATTTCCATGCCACCATGCTATATGAGATTGTAAAAAGGTGATTCTTTGTGCTTGTTCTATCATGTACAAAGCTCGTTAAATGTTGAATACATCGGTATGAGAGGATGTGCTGCAAAACGAAAGAAATGATAACGAATTAAATTGTTGAATGCATCTAAGTTGCAAGGTGCTAAGTTCTTCTCAAAGATTGACTTTCGGTCCGGGTATCACCAGTTAAAGATCAGGGAGTAGGATATTCCTAAGACTGCCTTCAGGACTCGATATGGGCACTTTGAATTTCTGGTAATGTCTTTTGGGCTAACCAACGCTCCAGCAGCTCTTATGGATCTTATGAATCGGGTTTTCAAACCGTTTCTTGATTCCTTTGTGATTGTCTTCATTGACGATATCCTTGTTTATTCACGAAGTCAGGAAGAGTATGTTAATCACCTCAGGGCAGTTCTGCAGACTCTTCATCAGCACTAGTTGTATGCAAAGTTTTCAAAATGTGAATTTTGCTAGAATCAGTCACCTTTTTGGGCCATGTTGTTTCCAGGGAAGGGATTCGGGTTGATCCCCAAAAGATTGCAGCGGTAAAGGATTGGCCTAGACCAACGACCCCGACAGAGATTCGCAGTTTCTTGGGTTTGGTTGGATACTATCAGAGGTTCTTGGAGGGATTCTACCCTCGCCTCCCCATTGACTAAGCTGACGCAAAAAGCGGTTAAGTTTCAGTGGTCCGATGCTTGCGAAAAGGGTTTTCAAGAATTGAAATCAAGATTGACTTCAGCGCCAGTGTTGACCTTGCCACAAGGTTCAGAAGGGTTTGTGGTGTATTGTGATGCTTCAAGGGTTGGTTTGGGGTGTGTGTTGATGCAATGTGGTAAGGTAATAGCATATACTTCTAGGCAGCTCAAGAATCATGAGAAGAATTACCTGACGCATGAATTGGAGCTCGCGACGGTTTTTTTTGCATTTTGAAGATTTGGCAGCATTATCTTTATGGGGTCCATGTGGACGTTGTCACAGACCACAAGAGTCTTCAGTATTTATTCAAGCAGAAGGATTTTAACTTAAGGCAGCGGAGATGGATAGAATTGCTCAAGGATTATGATATGAATATTTTGTACCATCCAGGAAAGGAGAATGTGGTAGCCGACACTCTTAGTCAGAAATCCATGGGTAGCTTGGCTCATTTGGAAGCAGGTCAGAGGCCTTTGGCTCGGGAGGTTTATCAGTTGGCCAGTCTGGAGGTATGCCTTTCGGCCTCAGATGAAGGGAATCTCGTGGTGTGTAACGGAGTGGAGTCTTCGCTTGTAGCGGAAGTCAAGGGAAAGCAATTCAGGGATCCAGCTTTGGCACAGTTGAGAGAAGCAATTATGAATCACAAGACTACATCATTTTCACTCGTCAATGATGACGGTGTTTTGCAGTGCCAAGGGAGGCTATGTGTTACGGATGTGGATGATCTTCGAGAGAGAGTTATGGTAGAGGCTCACAATTCCAGGTATTCCGTACACCCAGGTTCGATGAAGATGTATCACGATCTCAAGGATATTTATTGGTGGAATGGTGTGAAGAGGGGATTGTCGGACTTTGTGGCTAGGTGTCCAAATTGTCAGCAAGTGAAGGCCGAGCATCAGAGGCCCGGTGGGTTGACGCAGCTTATGGAAATACCAATGTGGAAATGGGAGATGATCAATATGGACTTCGTGGTAGGGTTACCCCTCACTCAACGCAAGTTCGACTCAATTTGGGTAATAGTGGATCGACTCACGAAGTCGACGCATTTCTTGCCAGTCAAGTCCACGGATACTGCAGAACGGTATGCTCAGTTGTATATCAAAGAAATAGTCAGGCTCCATGGCACTCCAGTATCTATTATCTCGGATCGAGGGGACCAGTTCATAGCTAACTTTTGGAAGAAATTTTAGCAAGGTTTGGGTACGCAGGTAAATCTCAGCACAGCTTTCCACCCGTAAACGGACGGTCAGGCAGAGCGCACTATTCAGACGCTTGAAGATATGTTACGGGCTTGTGTATTAGATTTTAAGGGTAGCTGGGATGATCACTTTCCGCTTATAGAATTTTCTTATAATAACAATTTCCATGCTAGTATTCAGATGGCCCCATTTGGGGCATTGTATGGAAGGAGGTGTAGGTCTCCGATTGGATGGTTCGAGGTTGGTGAGGCGAAACTGCTAGGACCGGATCTTGTGCACCAAGCTATGAAAAAAGTTAGATTCATTCAGGAGAGGATGAAGACTGCTCAGAGTCGTTAGAAATCCTATGCGGACGTCTGTCGAAAAGATTTGGAGTTTCAAGTAGATGATTGGGTATTCTTGAAGGTGTCTCCCATGAAAGGAGTGATGCGGTTTGGGAAGAAAGGGAAATTGAGCCCAAGGTATGTCGGTCCATATAGGATTTCTCAAAGGATAGGGCAGGTGGCGTATAGGCTGGAATTTCCCCCTGAGATGTCATTAGTGCACCCGGTGTTTTATGTGTCCATGCTGAAGAAGGTAGTTGGAGATCCATCTGTCGTCGTGCCGGTTGAGACCATTGAAATTAATGAAAAGTTGTCATATGAAGAGGTTCCGGTTGCTATTCTTGATAGGCAAGTTCGTAGGTTGAGAAACAAAGAGGTCGCTTCGGTCAAAGTATTGACGGAGTCAACAGGTCGAAGAAGCCACGTGGGAAGCGGAAAATGAAATGAAAGAGAAATATCCCCACGTGTTTGAATAAATCTGGTAGTGATTTTGAAAGTTGTCATCTCTAAGCAATTACATTGGTGTCAGATTTTGTGCAAGAACACTCCATTCCCCTAATTACCCTACTATCGTGACTTCTCAAACTTTGTGCCATAAATGTATATGTTGTTGTAATAGCTGAATTATGTGCAACTCCTTGTAATAGATAAATTATGTGCAACTCATTGTAATAGCTTAATTATGTGCAACTTATTGTAATAGTTGAATTATGAGCAAATTTGTGGAGTTAACTGAAGTATGTGAGGATTGTGGAAGTAATTGAATTATGTGCAACTTGTTGAAATGACCGGATTGTGTCCAAGTTGATAGAGTAATTGAAAATGTGTGGAATTGGTTCAAATGTGTTTCGGGGGCTCTTTGACAGGTAGATAGGCCTAATTACAAAGGAAACTCTAGCAAAATTTTCAGGAAATATCGGAGTTAGTACAAATTTGGGGGTTGGCATATTTTGTATTCTCTTAACTAAGTGATTCCCTGATCCTCTCATTCGAGGACGAATGATTCTAAGTGGGGGAGAATGTAAAGACCAGTAAAATTTCAAGTCTAAAAATCATGCCCGAGTGGGTCCCCATGTGGTTATAACCGTAGAAATTCTTAAAACGGACCCTTGTGAAGTAAAAAGTACCCCCAGGACTTAAAAGATAAAATTTTCTAGATTTTCGCAGGTCTGCGGTCCACTATGCGATCGCAAATCAGGTATGCGAACCGCATAGTGGTCGCATACTTAGACAGTATGCTGTCCATTTTGAGGATAGCTATGCGGCCTAGAATGCGATCGCATTTCACGAATGCGGGCTGCATAGTTTTCGCATTCTTGCACCTTGATTTTTGCGGAGGGAGTTATGCGATCGCATAACAGGTATACGGACCGCATAGTAGTTGCAAACCTGGGATGTCTGCTTCTCTTTTTGGCCCAGCTGAAGGCCACTTATGCGACAGGTATGCGGACCGCATAATAGGAATGTGATCGCATTCCTGACCGCATACCTGCTTCGGGGCTTTTAATTTCTAATTTTAAATCCCGACCCCCAGTTTAACAAAACACCCCTCCCCTTCATTTTTAAAGGCTATCTGATTAAAATAGAGAGAAGTGAGAGTGGGTTCTAGTTAGAGAAGTCCCCTTCTTCCCCAAATTGGTCCTCCATCTCTACTCAGGCCTGGAAGTAATCGAGTGGTCGTTATCTTCTTCACCATAAGAGGTAAGTCTTCACCCCATTTCCCCAAATTATCAGGTTTTAGTTAAAAATGGAACACATGAATTGGTTCTTGAAGATAAAAGCTAAGACCTTGCATGCAGGTGAATAATCTACCATAATCTAGTAAAGGGAAGTAAGTTAGGGCAATCTTTCACTAAAAAGGGGCTAGTTCATCTAAGGGATCACATAGTGTTTGGTAAAATTCCCAAATGAGTTCATGATTTCTAATTCTAAGTCTAAACATGGCATCTTGTAAATTAGATTGGAGGTTATAGAAGGTTCGGTGGGTTGAAAATATATATTAAAGGGGAAATTTTGACTTGAGGTATGTATGGCTAACTTTAATCTTCGTAGAGTCACCTTTTTGGTATCCGAGCATTCAGTATAAGTTTCTGGCGTATGCATATATGAATCGATTGTTCTAATATGTTGAAGCGTAAGATTCTGTTCTCTGATTGTCCTAGTTGATTTCCATGCCACCATGCTATATGAGATTGTAAAAAGGTGATTCTTTGTGCTTGTTCTATCATGTACAAAGCTCGTTAAATGTTGAATACATCGGTATGAGAGGATGTGCTGCAAAATGAAAGAAATGATAACGAATTAAATTGTTGAATGCATCTAAGTGCTAAATGTTGTGTAGCAAGTAATGGAAAGGAAATGTGGATTTATCTAATTGAACTATATGTTGATGCTATGTCGTATATGACTCACTGTTTGGTAGAGATTACTATGGCCTTGATTTCACATGGTTATTTGGTTGTTACGAATGTATATTCTTGATGATGAAAATCTTTGTGATTGAATTGATAGGTTGATGTTGCAATCAAATGTAATTGTAAGGTGGGATCGGGTTGCACTCCGCAACAGAATTGTAAGGTGGGATCGGGTTGCACGCCGCAACAGAATTGTAAGGTGGGATTTGTTTGCATGCCACAACAGGATTGTACAGTGGGATCGGGTTGCACGCCGCAACAGAATTGTAAGGTGGGATTGGGTTTCACGCCACAACAGGATTGTACGGTGGGATCGGGTTGCACGCCGTAACAGAATTGTACGGTGGGATCGGGTTGCATGCCGCATCAGAAGGAATAAGGGTGGAATATGATTATAAGGTGGAATCGGGTTGCACACCACAACAGAAGGAATAAGGGTGGAATATGATTGTAAGGTGGGAACGGGTTCCGTGCCGCAACAGGAGAAAGATTGAAATAAGAAACTGTGGAACTCTCATTTGTGTTTCGTGTATCTCTGTGCAGTATTTGTTTGGTTTCTTTGACTGTCTCCTATATGTGTATTGTTTGATTTACTTAGAGTAAAGCTTGTTCATACATGCTAGTACTATTCCATGGTACTAACGTCCCTTTTGCCGGGGGCGCTACATCTTCTATATGGATGTAGGTGGTTCTATAGCAAGTAGCTCAGCCCGCCGTTAGTGGTGCCTCCTCTTCATCTCTTCAGCACTTCCGGTGAGCCCCATTTCCTCTCGAGACCGTGTGTGCACTATATTATTCTCTTTTGCTTATGTTGTAAAAGATATAGCCAGAGACTTGTTATCGGCAAGTCTATGTAAACTCCTAGTACTCTTAGAGGCTCCGTAGACACGAGGTGGGTTGTATATATGTATATTTTGGGCGGCAGTTGTATTCACTCGTGATCGTGGATCGCATTGGACATGTTGTATGTAACTTGTATGTTTTTGGGATTATCAACTGCTAAAATGTTAAGGAAGAAATGAACTTAAGTTGTAAATCCATGCTCAATTTTTAATTTGCTACTTCCTATGGAATATTGTATATTATGAACACGGGGTAATGCGTTGGGTAGGAAAGGCAATCCAGGTCCGCTTGACCGGGTTCATCCGGTTAGGCGCCGTTCTCGCCCCTCGGTCTTGGGGCGTGACAAAATGGTTTCGGAATGATTTTTGGATGATGTCAGGAGCTTCGTGTGATGATTCTGGACTTAGGAGTGCGTCTGGATTTGGATTTGGAAGTCCGTAGGGTGATTTGTGGCATTTCGGCAAAAGTTGAAGTTGGGAAATGGAAAGGTTTGACCAATGGTTAAATTATGTGATATCGGGGTCGGAATGCAATTCCAAGAGTTGGGATAGCTCCATGATGTCATTTGGGACTTGTCTGCAAAATATGGCGTCATTCCGGGTTGAATTGATAGATTTCGGCACGAGTTTTAGAAGTTGGAAGATTTGAAAGTTCATAAACTCGATTCAAGGTGCGATTCGTAGTTTCGTCGTGATTTGATACTTCGAACGTGCCCGTGTTAGGTTATGGAACTTGTTGGTATGCTTGGACGGGGTCCCGGGGGCCCTGGGTGTGTTTCGGACGAGTTTTGGATGGTTTCCATGGGTTTTAAGAGGTCTGAGTTCTGGTGTAATCGCACCTGCTGTGATGACCCAAGGGGTAATTTTATAAAATTAGACTCCGTTCCATGCTTAATAGCCATAATAAGACTAAAATTAAATACCTTGATTTGTGTGCATAGTCCGGGCGTGAAATCGGAAAGCCTTTATTTGAAAATATGAGAAATAGTGATTTTTAGAATTTAAATTTGATAAAAGTTGACTTTGGTCAACATTTTAAGTAAATAAACCCGGATCCGTGTTCCGACATTTCCGGGAGGTCCGCAGTAAAATATGGGACTCGGGCGTATACCGGAAAATGAATTCCGAGGTCCCAAGCCTTAGAAATCAATTTTTTGAAAGAAATTATTTTGCTGAAATGTTTGTGAATTAAAGAAAAGAAATAATGCTAAAAATTATTGGTATCGGGTCCTTATTTTGGTTCCAGAGCCCGATACAGCTTGGTTATGATATTAAAAGTTTAACTGTGAAATTTGGTGAAAAACGGAGTTCGTTTGACGTGATTCAGACATCCGGTTGAGAAATTATGAACTTTAAGAGTTTTGTTGAAAATAATGAGTTTTGAGGTTTAATTCATAGATTTACATGTTATTTTCATGATTTTATCGCACGAGCAAGTACGTATGATATTTTTAGACTTGCGGCATGATTTTTTTGGAGCCCCGAGGGCTCGGGTGAGTTTCAGATAGGCCACGGGATGTTTTACACTTGAAAATAACTGTTGGTTTTCCAATATCTGGTGTCCAAGTTTTTGTACTATGCGATCGCATAGGTATAACCGCAATCGCATAGTGTAGTATTTAGGGGTCCCAAGTTTGTGTTGTGCGTACGCAAAGCCAGGAGTGCGATCGCACTGCTTCACAATGCCCTACTGTGCGAACGCACCAAATGCCATGCGACTGCACTGAGTAAATCAGACTTGGGGGGAGGGGAGGTCAGTACACTGTGCGACCGCACCCCTTCCCATGCGAACGCAGCGAACGCAGCGCTCAAATTTCCCTTACCCTGTGCGATCGCACCTCTTTATCCGCGATCGCACAGTTGCCCAGCCTAGCTAATATAAATACATGTTAAAACCGGGCAGAACCCTTTCTTCTCCAATTTTTCGCGGTTCCAGCCCTAAAAATAATTTTTATTCAACAATCTTCATCCCCAATTCATAGGTAATCAATTCCAAACCTTGTTCTTTCAATTTCTTATTATTTTGCATCACTTTTAAAGCAAAAACAAAGAACTTTCATGGTAAAAATTTAGGATTTGGGTATAATTAAGGAGTTTTGTAAAAATTGAATTTTTATATCAAATTAAGGTCGGATTTCAAAACTAATAGCATATTTGGGTTCGTGGGTGAATGGATAAACGTAATTTTGTCCGAACCCCGAGTTTAGACCAAGCGGGCCGGTCGGGTTTTCACTTTTTTGAGAAAACTTAGGAAAAATTATATTTTTCAATAAAGTTAGTTCCTTTAGAATTAGTTAATGATATTAAGTTAATTTTGATTAGATTCGAGCAAGTTAGAGGTGAATTCAAAAGGAAAAGCAATAATTGAGCAGTAAGTGACCTGTGGAATTGAGGTAAGTGTTTAGTCTAACTTTGGCTTGAGGGAATAGGACTCCCCATTTGTTTGCTATATGAAATGCATGGGCGTGGTGTATAGGTGTGGTGACGAGTATCTATGCACCACCCAAATTGTTTGTTAAACATGATCCCCTTTCTCGTTCCCCACTTATTTGATCATTGTCTTAACGGTTATATGTTCATTATTGTTTCTATGACTATTTGGCCTGGTTGAATTGTTGTTAGTTATTGTAGTGACTATTTGGAAAGAGTATTGGTTGTTTGAGTTGGTTTCCTGGTGATATAAACATGGTTGAGAGGTTTGGTATTGTTTGTATGAATTAAAGGTATTTATATTTGATATTCCTGTTGGTTTCATGATTGAGAGATTATTGATGAAGTTATGAGAATAATGCAGTTTATTATTTATAACTGTTTAGACAAAAGTATTGTGAAAGGCTTGGCCTGAATTTGTGAAATCCTAAATAAATTGATATGATATGTCTGGTGGGAGCGGGTTGCACGCTGGAACAAGGAGTGATAAGGGTAGACAGGTGGGATCGAGTTCCACGCCGCAACAGGAGTAATAAGGGTGATATTTTAGGGAGGAGCAATAAGGGAGGACAGGTGGGAGCGAGTTGCACGCCGCAACAAGGAGCGATAAGGAAGGACATTTATATTTTTACTGATTTTCAAAGGAAACAAAGATTTGAAACTTTCTATTTTATATTACTATTTTCATATTTTGGCACTACTTTTATTCAAAGTTAAAGTTTGGAATTTTGAAGAGTTATTTGAGAACTGGTTATAACTGAGTTGATTTATTTTGTTGCAGCACTTATTTATTTATTTGTTTAGACTTCCTGCTGGCTTTATTATTTATTGTTGTTATCAATTATATTGTTGAAGCCCGACTTAGCCTCATCACTACTTCGCCGAGGTTAGGCTTGGTACTTACTCGGTACATGGGGTCGGTTGTACTGATACTACACTTTGTTCTCTTTTGCACAGATCCAGGTGCTAGTCAGTAGTAGAGGATTTCAGGACGACCACCCGATTCATTTGGAGACACGAGGTACATATGCCGGCGTTCGCAGATTCCGAGAGTCTTCTCCTATTTTTACATACACTGTTTTATATCATTCAGAACAGTTACACTATTTCTTTCAACCATTATTTGTAGTATTCTTTAGTAGTTCGTGAATTATGACACCAGACTTTGAGGTAGTTCTAGATTCATTTATATGATTAGTTCGTGGCTCGGTTTAATTAATTACTTGTTTATTTCTCTTTACTATATTGGGAATCATTCATTAAAAGCCAATAGACTCAGTTTACTGTAGATTATTTTATTATGTCTAAATGGATAAATGATGGGAAGTAGTTAATCGAATTCTAACATTGGCTTGCCTAGCAAGTGTGGTGTTAGGCGCCATCACGATCCCTAAGGTTGGGAATTTGGACTGTGACACCTGCGGGCCTTGGGGGTAGGTGCGATGGTCGCAGGTGCGAAGATGGAGGCGCAGGTGTGAAAGGAGCTAGTCTTGGCATTCTCCGCAGATGCGGAGAGTTGGAGCGCACACAGTAGAAGCGGATCCTTGGGCGCAGAAGCGAAGGGGAGCACAGGTGTGGTTGGTCATACGCACCTGCGGTTGCGCAGAAGCGGCTAATTTTATCGCAAGTGTGGAAGTCCTGGAAGATTCATTTAAATCGAAGGTTGGCTATTTTTGTTCATATTTTGAATTTTGGACTTCGGATTTGGGAGCTACTTTTGGGGGTTTTCAAGCTAATCGATTGGGTAAGTGTTCTTCACCTAGTATTTAATGTACTCCATGATTTTATCTTCATTTTTATCATTAAATTTGTGTTTTGAGTTGAGGAAAATGTGAGTTTTTAAAGAAAAATTCTAAACTGAAAAATCATGATTTGAGGGACAAATTAATATCGGAATTTGGTAATTTTAGTATAGCTGAACTCGTGGAGAAATGGGTGTTCGATTTTTGTAAGATTTGTGGGGTTCCGAGGTGCGGGCCCGGGGGTCGAGTTTTAGATTTTGTTAAAGATTGAGACTTTGTGATCCGGAATAGTTTCTTATAAGTTTTATGTGTGCTTTGAAGTTATTTTAGTTGGATTGAGACGTATGGAGGTCATTTCACCCGAGAAGTTCAATTTTAGAGTACTGATTGTCATCTTTGAGGTAAGTATCTTTCCTAAGCTTGTGTGGGGAATTTTTCCTTAGGATTTGAGTCTTCTATGCTAATTGTAGTCCGTGTACGCGAGGTGAAGAGTGCGTGCTCGGAATTATTTGTGGAAAGTTGTCCTTATATTCACTAAGTATGAAGTTGTTCTTGATATGACTGAGTTCCTATTTACTAGTTTCACCTCTACATGCTTAAATTAGAATTACTTGATTTGGGATTCACTCTTATTGTCTATTTGACTCCTAATTGACTAAACTGAAGATTTTATCCCTTTTACTGTCATGCTATATCCTCATAACTCCTTATCTCTATTTGTAATTTTCATCACAAAATTCAACCAACTTTTCCTTTCTCTCTCTACTTTCTCTCTCAGCGCATTTTAGCGTGCTTTGCTAAAGTGCACTCACCGGAATGGGCAGAGCATGAGGACAACCATCTAAAGCTTCGAAACAGATAGTTGAAGAAGACAATGGATCCACGGAAGGAAGAAACTCAGGAATTGTGAGAATTGTTACACCAAAAGCTACAGTGACTGGGGGTAATGGTACTGTTCCATTGCTCAAAGCTGGGACAAAGGCTGATAACACTACTGAAGAGATGAAATCGGTTAAGGAATCATCAAGCAACAAAGAAAAATCACATGCAACAACAGATCTGGCAATATGGCCAGCTTTACCAAGTCAAAGTGGAGGCAACAAAGTCCAGGAGGTGAAATGGACAACTCCAGTCAGCAGGATTTAAATTCAAAAGGATTGGTCAAAGAGCAGATTCAAGTCACACAGATACAAGATGGAAGCACAAATGGAACAGAAACTCAGAACGTAGGAGCTCATAGGAAATTGCAGATAGACACAGAACAACAAACATGAAGGACGTGGTCGATGCTATTTGAGGAGAACAAATTGGCCAAAAGGGGTATGGATCTGAGTTATGTACCACCTACAATGGTTGAGGATGAAATAATTGTTGAATTGAATCAAGAGGATATTGATAGTGAAGTATCCAAATAGAAATATGCGATAATTGTGTATGTTATTGGTGGATCACCAACGATTGGGGCTATGGAAAGGTTTATAGCTGGGCAGGGGAGTTTTTCTGTTAAACCTAAGGTGTATTACCATAATGAAGGGTATTTTGTGGTGAATTTTTCAAGTCTAGAGGAAAGGAATATGGTGATGTACTCTGGGCCTCACATGCTTAATAACATACCTGTAGTAGTTAAGCAGTGGACTGCTGATTTTGATTTCGATGAAGAGGACTTGAAGACTATACCAATATAGGTGAAGTTGCCAAATCTACCTTTGAGTTGCTGGAGTGCAAGTGCACTGAGAAAAATTGGGAGTGGTCTAGGAAAGCCCATATATGTTGATGCTTGCACTTCAAACACTGAAAGAATTTCATATGCAAGAATTTTGGTGGAGGTAGATGTCACGAAGGAGCTACCAAGGAGTATTAAATTGAAGGATCCTAAGGGAAGAATTATGGAGCAAGAAGTGTGGTATGACTGGAAGCCAAGCTATTGTGCAAAATGTATGCAGATAGGACATAACTGTCAACAGCATCAACAGAACAAAGCAGTAATGGACAAGAAGACAGGGCAACAACAGCAAAGAGCATCTACAAAACACAGGACTGAATGGAAGCCAATTAACACAGGACCAGCAATCCAAAGCCAACACTAGCAGGCAGTGAAAGTAAGAGTAAATGAGAAGCAAAAAGAAAAGGACAAGACAGGAGCAACTGATGAACAATGGCAACAAGTTAAAATCAAGTCAGCAGCTAAAGGGCAAAAAGTACCTGTACCTGAGCATCAAGTACAAGTACTGAATGGTTTCAATAGATTAAGAGAGACAAGCCAGGATCAAAATATAAAGAGAAATGAAGAATGCAGTACAAGTAGAGGAGTGGAGGTAGTGGTGGTGCACAATAATAATACAATAGCTTAATGTTAGTAACATGGAATGTCAGGGGCTTTAATAAAGTGTTCAAGCACAAAGAATTAAAGGTGTTTGTGAAGACAATAAAGTAGATATTATAGCAATATGTGAGCATAGAGTAAGTGAAATAAAAGCTGAGAAGATCATTACCAACACATTATCTGGATGGAAATGGTGCCATAATGTGTCAAATACATGCAAAGGAAGAATTTGGGTGATTTGGAATCCAAATGTACTGAAGTTTACAATGATAGGAAGCTATGCACAGCTGATACATGGGGTTGTAAAGTGTATTGCAAGCAAGAATGAGTTTTGATTTTCTGCAGTATATGGATTACATAATATACAGGATAGGAAAACATTATGGGATATAGTAAGGAATATAGAGAGACAAATCAAGGAGCCATGGTTACTAATGGGAGACTTCAATTCAATTCTGGGAGCTGAAGACAGAATGCAAGGAAGAAATGTGCAGGATAGTAAAACAAAGGATTTCAGAGAAGTAGTTGAGGAATGTAATTTGGCAGAATTACCTACAGTAGGCAGATCATATACATGGACAAATAGCCATGTATTCAGTAGAATTGATAGAGCATTTGTAAATGATAAATGATGCTTAACATGCCTCCTAGACAAGTACATGTCATGAATCCTCTTTTCTCAGACCATTCCCCCTTGGGTATTGACATAAAAATGAATTGTGATACTAAGAGGAGGCCTTTCAAGTTTTATAACTGTATGGTTGATCATCCTGAGTTTGGGCAGATTGTGGAAACTAACTGGAAATGGAAAGCAGGGACAATGGAAGATATATGGCAGAATTTGAAGTGTGTAAGGGCAGCTCTGAAGCAGTTAAATAGCAAAGAGTTCATGAATGTTAAGCAGAAAATAAACAGTATAAGAGAAGGCATGCATGAAGTACAAGGAAGAATGAGAGATCATAATGGACCATCAAGACTATTTGAAGAAGAGAAAGAGATGATATATCAATTGGAGAAATGGGATAAAATTGAGGAATCAAACTACAAACAGAAGTCAAGAATGCAATGGCTACAACTGGGGGATACCAATAATGCTTACCTCTTTGCAAGCATGAAAGGAAGGAAAGTTCAGAATCAAATCACAAGGCTCATTGATAGTAAGGGTAACACCTTAACAGAATATATAGAGATTGAAGCTGAAGTGGTTGAGTTCTACAAAAATCTGTTAGGATCTACCTGTGGAAGTATACCTGCCATACATCCTGGGAAGATAAGGAATGGACCAGTGTTAAGCAGGAAACAACAATTGGAACTCATCGTTTTACAAAGGAGGATGTACTTGAAGCTCTCAAGAGTATTGATGATATGAAGGCACCTGGGGGAGATGGTTTTAATGCTTGTTTTTTCAAGAGAACATGGAATATGAATGGAGATGAGATAGCAAAGTCAGTTTTGCAGTTCTTTAGCATTGGAAGAATGTTCAAACCAATAAATTGCACAGCTATTACACTTATTCCCAAGCTGAAGAATCCAACTTCATTAAAAGAATATAGACCAATATTTTGTTGTACTACTCTATACAAAATTATATCCAAGATGCTGACAAGTAGGATGAGGAGGGTCATGAACACACTGGTGGATGAAAGCCAGGCAGCTTTTGTACTTGGTAGAGGCTTGATGGACAATATACCGATAACCCATGAGTTGATAAAAGGTTATGGTAGGAAAGGAGTCTCACATAGATGCATGATCAAGATAGACATGCAAAAGTCATATGACTCACTTGAATGGGTGTTTTTGGAACAGGTGTTAGATGGACTGTGTCTTCCTAAAATATTTGTAGGTTGAATTATGGAGTGCATTAAAACAGTGTCATATTCTATTAATATCAATGGCAGTCCTACTATTCCATTTGAAGCAAGAAGGGGTGTGAGATAGGGAGATCCTATGTCTCCGTTGCTATTTGTCTTAGCTATGGAATACTTGACTAGAAGTTTGAAGGACTTAAAGGAGCAACCCAATTTCAGTTACCACCCAAGGTGTGAAAAAAATGAGTATTGTCCAACTCAGTTTTGCTGATGACTTACTACTTTTCTGTCAAGGAGATAGGATGTTTGTGCAGTTACTATACGAGTATTTCAAGAGTTTTTCACAAGCTTCAGGCTTAGTGGAAAATCAGAACAAAAGTTGTTCCAAGTGCAGTACAATAGGACATTACTCAAATAACAGGATTCAGCACAGGTGAACTTCCTTTTCGATACTTAGGTGTCCCCTTGAGTACGAAAAGGTTATCAGTAAGCCAATGTCAACCACTGCTGGACAAAATGCTTGGGAGAATAAAATAGTGGACAGTGAAGTTTCTGAGCTATACAGGAAGACTACAATTGATCAAAAGTGTACTTATTGCTATACAGTCTTTCTGGTCACAAATTTTTCCGTTGCCAAAAAAGATCATTCAACTGGTTGAAGGCACTTGTAGGAAGTTCCTATGGACTGGTGATACTAGTTCGAGCAAGAAGGCTTTAGTGGCATGGGACAAGCTGTGCAGGCCTAAAACTAAAGGATGACTGAATGTTACAGACCTCAGTATATGGAATAGGGCAGCTTTATTGAAACATCTATGGAACTTGGGCAAGAAGAAGGATAAGTTATGGATCAAATGGGTGCATGAATACTATATAAAAGGAAAGGAACCATGGGTAGTTGATGTAAATCAAGCTTCTTGGATTGTAAGGAAGATACTGCAAGTAGGGAAATACTTGAATGAAGCAGGGTTGGACACTGGAAGGGTAATGCAAACCGATTCGTTTTCCATTAAAGGAATGTACAAGCAACTAAGAGGGGTATTTATAAAGGTGAGCTGGAGTCGACTGCTATGCAACAACAGAAGCTGTCTCAAATGGAAATTTATTATGTATCTTTCAATGTAGGAGAACTTATATACAAAAGATAGATTGACTAGATGGGGGATGCAAGTAAGTCCAGAATGTCCATTATGTGAGCATGAGATGGACAGTCACAATCATATCTTCTTTACTTGTTCTTTCTCAGAAGATATTTGGACAAGGATATTAAATTGGATGGGTATCAGGCGAGAACCAGAAGGATGGGATAAGGAGATCAAATGGTCAATAGAACAGGTGAAAGGCAAAGGAGCCAAAACCATGTTGTACATGTTGAGTATGACTGGAGCAGTGTATCACATATGGCTGGAAAGAAATAGAAGGATCTTTCAGAAGATTAAAAAAAGCAGTGAAGATATTACTAGACAAATAGTTAGAGATATTCATTGTATAAGTCAAAGTCATAGTAGATTGAGGAATCGTTTACAATAACTCAACTATTATCCTTAGAGTAGTCAGTGAGGAAGAGATGTTTACTAAGTTTGGGGGTGCATGTCCAAACTTGGAATGATATTCTTGTATATATTTATGTGGAAATAAAGTTTAATTACCAAAAAAAAAATTCATCACCTCATTCTATAATTGTTTAGTCTTATTTGAAGTTATGGTTACATTCCCGCTGCCTACCCTTAAGTGAAATTGTTGAATATCCTCGAAATTGCTCGACCTTAAAGGAAGTTCAAATATCCTATACCTTAGTTGCCTTGCCCTTATATGGAATTATCGGATTCGTATTACTTTACTGTTGTTGAACCGTGCATTGGGGTACGACTGTTACATGTTACTTCCTTCCTTGTTGAGTTGTTCTTATTATGCCTAGTATTATTTATTGTGTTTATTCCTTGTGAACTAGCTTTGCCTTTTTTTGTGATTTAAAGGTTCTTGAGTTGATGTATTTACCGTATCTTGTATTACTGTCATTGTTGTTTGTACTTATTATGGTGATGCACGAGGTTTCTGCTGTGCGGTTGTGGTTATTGTGATGCACGAGATTTCTGCTGTGCGGTTGTGATATGGAGATTTGCACGAGGTTTCTACCGTGCCGTATTTTCTGTTGATATTGCACATGCGGTGTGACAAGGCGAGATATGCATATGTGGGCTGCGCATGTGGCGAGACAAGGTGGGAACATGATTATGCACGTGTGGCAAGACAAGGCGGGCATTTACTTTACTATTGCACACATGGCGAGACAAGATGGGCTATGTCAGGGATTGATTTGTGATGTCTTGTGTTGACCTGGATTGTGTTCATACTACACTTCTGTACATTTTTTTTGTACAGATCCAAGTGTTGATTGTTAGTAGTTATGCGGATTCTTGCCGAGAAGACTCAAGGTACCCTGTTGCTGCGTTCGCAGGCTTCGGAGTCAGCTTCCTATTTTGTATTCACACTGTTGTATTTATTTCCAAACAGTTGTATTTAGAAGTTGTAGCTCGTCACTATCTTCAGTTCTTTATTTAGTCTTGTTACTTACTGAGTTGGTTGTACTCACGCTACACCCTGCACTTCGTGTGCAAATCCAGGTGTTTCTAGACACGGTGGGTGTTGATATTTCGCACAGCTGATCATTGGAGATTTCGAGGTAGTTGCTCGGCGTTCGCAGTCCTTGTTTCTCCTTTCTTATCTTATATTTTATTGTATTTAGATCCAGACTTTCATAGACATTACTTTTCTAGACTGGTGATGTATAGATGCTCATGATCTCAGTGACACCCCGATTTGGAAGTTTTTCGCATTCGCGTTTTGGGTTTTACCCCGTTTTATCAGAAATTTTGTCATTTGAAACTATTTTGACTCATTTTGTTAATTGTTGGGAAATATTTGAAAATATCGGCTTGTCTAGTACCACGTTAGGCGTCATCACGACAGGTTAGGATTTTGGGTCGTGACGTTCAGTCCAATGAGTCATTTGCTTACAAAATGTAATATATAAAAGTTTATACTAAAACTGCAACATAGGGCTTTAATAGTGCTTACGGGTAAAAATAACAACAGTAATAATAATAGCGATGACAATAATAATAACAATAACAATAACGTTAATATCAATAATAGTACTCCATTACTCATCTTCGTAATACAGATAACGACATTAATCATCTAAATGCTACGAATAAGTGAGAACCCTGATGTTGCTAATTCCCTCGTAATCCAAATAATGACATTAACCATACTCTTTTCAAAAGTCTCCACCTTTTGTGAAAAATTTCCCTATCATTGATCATACTATATACTCTCCAATCGCAGCATCTTAGCATTAGGTATATGCTTCTTTTGTCTTCTTTTTTCTTCATCACTTCTTTTGTCTTTTCTGGTTTTTATAAAAATTGTCTTTTCTTGGAGTTGACCCAAATCGTAGGAGTATTAAGTAAGGTATCACAACAATTGGGAAAGCTAATACTGATCATTATTGGCGGTTCAGGCATAGGTACAAAGAAACGACTTAGAGATCTGTACGGCCTGAGATAATTAATTGCTGATTAAGCAATAAATATCTGTCTTCAGTCCAGGAGCTCTTACTCCCTCGTGTCCTTTCGTTCTTGGGTATACCCCTTAATAAAATACTAACTAGTAAAAAATATATATATATATATTATAATTAAGTTATCCTTAACTAAAATTTACATATTCTTAACTTGACACATTGATATATATAAATAAGCGCAAATTTAAAAAGTTAAAGTTAATTCATTCTTGATTATGTAAAAAGGACACATATTTTGAACAAAAAAAAAAAAGGTCAAAAGATCACTTATCATGGAACGGAGGGGGTATTTAACAATAAATTCATAAGTAACAAACAATATTTCAAATTAATTTTGATTTGTATTAATCTAGTAGTTTAGTAACTAATCTAGTTTTAGAGAATTTCTTAAGCGTACTTCCAAATTTTTTATTGAATCATAACTCGATTACAACAAAAAATGAAATAGAATTATCACTCTAGTATGATGAAAAAAAATAAACGCTCGATTTTAAAGTAGAGCTAATACCCCTCTTGACCCTCCAATTGTTGATATTACTGTGTTCAAAATCAGAAAAATCAGAGAAGCAAGAAAACGTTAGTTCATAAACAAATCGTAAAATGATTTTGAGCTCACTGAATTCACAGTGTCTCCTTAATGAATTTAATCCCCTCATTGTTGTCCAAGGTATACGGATTAATTCCTCCCAGGATAGAGCAGAATAACTATTATGTGATAGCGGCACTTCAAATCACAGAACTTCAGCGAACTCAACAAACGGAGCAAATCACACTTGACACTTATGTTTATTAAGAAAATAATGCAACAAAGTAGAAAAGAGGGGAGATGATTTCAGATTTTCCATGTCTGAAAAATGAGGCCAAGCCTCTAAATTTATAGACAATGAAAGGGTCAAGAGNTCCAAGAGGTACCTCTTCCATTTCTCATTCACACCCCTTAATAAAAACGCAACAATCCCACACATGAATGAGAAATGGACATATGTGGAAATACATGCATGAAAATACTATGTGATTCGCAATTAAGGATTAATTGCATCTGGATAAGTAAGCTTCCCTTTGAACTTTCCGTAGTGAACTTATGTCGGACATACTCGGTCAATCGGTAGATTTGATATCTTTGAACCGTCGAGCTTTGGTGTATACCTACACAACCACAAGTCACACAACCAATCCTTAACCGTCTTTGGTTCTCACGGTTGTGTTCGTTTCAGCCATGAACACTGTCTGGTTTTATGAGTGCTTAGAGAATGGGCCTTTACTTTCATTCTCCTTAAAGCGGCTTATACTTCACCCTCACATAGGTGATTTCTAAACGTGTAATCATATAGACACACTATCTTGTCATATCCTGCCAGACTTAGCAAATCATTAAAAAGCTTTATGCTTTATTGACTCATCAAAAAGCCTTAATGTTTTACCTTGATTTCTGAACATTGTATTCATCACGAGAATGATTTGAGTTATTTGACAATGTTGAACTGTCACTCATAACTTTGTTTGATCTCTTTGAACCTAGCTCTTGGGATCTCCAGTTAGCTCGGTAGAGTTACCGCCATGATGACTTTTCGTAGGCCTTATCCCTATTCCCTTCGATGATCTTTCAACTGCCTCTCTAGATAGGTCTTTTGTAAGTGGATCTGACACGTTATCTCTTGACTTTACGTAGTCAATCTTGATAACACCACTAGAGAGTAGTTGTCTAACAGTATTGTGTCTCCGTCGAATATGACGAGATTTTTCGTTATAAATAACGCTCCATGCCCTGCCTATTGCCGCTTGACTATCATAATGTATACATATAGGTGCCAAAGGTTTGGGCCAAAATAGAATATCTTCCAAGAAATTTCGGAGTCATTCAGCTTCTTCACCGGCTTTGTCTAAGGCTATAAACTCAGCCTCCACTGTAGAGCGGTCAATGCATATTTGTTCGGACGATTTTCAAGACATCGCTCCTCCACCGACTGTTTAGAATCGGTTTAACCGATGATCTAATTTGCATCACTATATCCCTTTATTACTTATTGTAGTGCAAATTATAATTTTGAGTATATTTCAAATATCTCAACACTCGTTTCATTGTCATGACAGTTCAATCAGGACTTCCTTATGTCATAGATTAATGCGTCCCGACTTTCTATTGCATATCGGATTATTGACTACACTTAATGTAGCAATAGTATATTATAACAACAGCTGAAATGTTTGGCATCATTTGTGGCCGCAACCTTTTAATATCTAACACATTTCGAAATCGTTCCGCTATTTTCAAGCATTTGTATGCTATTTATTCATACTTCTATATGATATGCAAATTATAGCACCTTCATTCATGAAACAAATCCAACTTCCAATGGATTTCTGTCATGTTCATCTGTTGGTTCACCTCATTATAGACCAACGTATTAATATGTCCGTTCATGAACGGTCATGTTTATACAAAACATGCAAATGCACTTTTCATGAAAAGTCGCAACCTTCGAAGTGACTTCCTTTCATAAACAAGCTAAAAAATAAAAAATTTCAAGAAAGAAACAACCTTTCAATAAAGGCAAATGACCAATTTTCGAATTGGAAATTTCACTCAACTACTCTTCACTAAGACTGAACAAATAATGAATTTATCGACTACCATATTGATTTTCACTATTTGTGAGAATATAGACATCATGTCTAATATTGACTTTTGCCATGCATAAGCTA
Organism: Nicotiana knightiana; assembly: GCA_005239525.1. Lineage (NCBI taxonomy): Eukaryota > Viridiplantae > Streptophyta > Magnoliopsida > Solanales > Solanaceae > Nicotiana > Nicotiana knightiana. The sequence goes on from ML427615.1 coordinate 28,124, forward strand.
AATGCCCCCAAATTTTAAATGTCATGTGCCTTTTCTATTATTCGTTATCCACATATCATCCACGTGAAAATATTAATTGGTCAAATTTCGCATGTCATTGTTTAGGTGTTTGTTTTAGTCCGTAAAGTGACTTAACAAGTCGACGCATCTTCTTTCTTTTCCAGGAACCACAGTTTGTTCCATATAAAACTTCTTCCTCCAAATCTCCATTTAAGAATGTTGTCTTTACGTCCATCTGATGGATTTCAAGGCCATACACGGTGGCTAACACTATTACCATACGAATAGATGTAATTCTCATTACCGGTGAGTATGTGTCAAAGTAGTGAAGACCTTCTCATTGTCTTAATCCTTTGGTAATCAATCTTGCCTTATACTTGTCAATAGTACCATCAACTTTAATTTTCTCTATTTAGAACCTAAAGTTTATTTCCTGGAGGAAGATCACCCAATTCCCAAGTATGATTACTTATATGGATTCTATCTCACTATTAACTGCCTCTTTTCAATATTGTGCTTCCGAGGAAGATAATGTTTCTTTAAACATTTGAGGCTCGTTTTCCAACAAGAATGTCAGAAAATTTGTTCCAAAGTAAGTAGTTATCCTTTGACATTTACTACGTCTTGGATTTTCCTAATTCAACGTACTTTGTTTTGCTTCTTCCCGAGTTCGCTTAGATATTTCACCAGACGACTCACATTCCATTTTATACGGATAAATATTCTCAAAGAATTCAGTATTATCTGATTCAATTACCGTATTAATATCGGAAAAGAAGAAGCGGTCCTTGTCAACATGGTTAGAGCTTGTA
>ML427615.1:33935-39430 GCA_005239525.1 Nicotiana knightiana
ATGGCTCGGAAGATGAGAAGCCTAGAGCAAAGCTTAAAAAACATGCAGGGTTTGAGTGGTCAGAAGAGTGTCTCCTACTCCAATTTATGCATGTTTCCACATGTTCACCTGTCGGCTGGTTTCAAAATGCCAAAGTTTGAAAAATATGACAGGTACGGAGACCTGATGGCTCACTTGAAACGATATTTTAACCAGCTGAGGGGTGATGGTGGAAAAGAGGAGTTGCTAATGGCCTACTTCGGAGAAAGCCTCACCGGAATCGCTGCTGAATGGTATATGGATCAAGAAATTACCCATTGGCATGTGTGGGACGATTTGGCCTGAGACTTTGTCTGCCAGTTCCAGTATAATGTGGACATCGCTTCCGACAGGAACTCTTTATCTAATTTGAAAAAGAAAACTGCGGAAAGCTTTCGCGAATATGCTGTCAAATGGCGTGAGCAAGCTGCCAGGGTAAAGCCTCCAATGGACGAAGCAGAAATGGTTACGGTATTCCTACTGGCCCAAGAGGCGGACTACTTCCAGAACATGATGTCTACTATGGGTAGACCGTTCGCCGAGGCTATCAAAATTGGGGAGATGGTAGAAAATGGTTTGGAAACGGGCCGAATCTTGAGTCAAGATACTTTTAAGGTTGCATCACAGGCCGTTCAGAATGTTTTGGAGGGTTTGATGAACAGAAACGAGATAGAAGAGGGAGTTATGATGCCTTCGAGCTCGGAGGGGGTCCGTGGGGCATTCAACCAATCATACATGCTTCCTAACGTCCCACAACACTATTATCCCTATCAAGATGATGCTGCATATGCCATGTCACCGCCTCCCTATGCGGTGATGAACGCGCAATCTTATAAGCGACCACATCATTATACCTGAAACCGAGCTCCACCTCCCAGAAATGCCCATCCTTACCAAGCTCCATATAATACCCAACAAAATTTTCCCCAATACAATCCTCGCCTAAGAGAGCCTTTCAAAAAGAATTAGTTCACCCCTATTGGTGAATCATACTCTAGCTTGTTCCAAAATTGGTCAAGATAGGTCTGCTGCAGCCAGTGGCCCCAAACCAGCCGAACCCCGAGTTCCCCTCGCACCGGGCTAATGCTAGATGTGAATACCACTCAGGAGCAGTGGGACATGACACTAAAGATTGTTAGACTCTTAAAAGAGCAGTGGGAGATCTCATCGAGGTCCAGGCAATAGTGTTTGGGGATGAAGAAGACACCAATATGATGAATAACCCCCTGTCTGCTCACACTGGGCCGGTAGTCTGAATGATTTGTAAAGATGAAGAATTTGATCCGGCACTAAAGGCCATTGCAGTCATTGCCGAGACAGAAGAAAAGCCAAAAAACGGTCGCCAAGCCTGAAAGTTCCCCCATCATATGGGAGTCTCGGTAGCCAGTCTTGCTATCCTTTCTGCGTCCGGATTAACTCAAGGTGTGATCCGGATGTTTTACTTTATTGTCTTACTTTCCGATGTAAACCCTTTTATCTTTAAACTCCAAAATAAAAAAAATAAAAAATCAAATGGAATTAATATTTCATTTTCTAAGAACGTCTCTTTTCTTAATCTTGTCTCTTTTCTTGCTCTGCTTTCAGTTCTGTTTAAATGTAGATTTCAATAATATGACATGCTTACGGACTTCATGCCCAGATCCTAAAACGCTGTCAGACTTCGAAATAATGAATCAAGAACCAGAATGCGAATGAAGTTAGGCTAAGGAAATAAAACAATGAATCAGAACAACAAAAGGAAATTGGTCCAGATTGGAAAGTCCATGCATTGCAACAAGACTACGGCCAAATGAGTGAGTTTGTACTTGGCGTACATCGAAGAAATGTCACCGAAACAACTGTCAACGCAGGTGCAGTCAAAAGATCTTAAAACACCGTCTGACTTTGAAATAATAAATAAAGGATCAGAAATGCAAATGAAATCAGGTCAAAGAGATAAAACAATGAATCGAGACATCCAAAAGAAAGTTGGTTCATATTGGAGAGGTCCATACATTACTACAAGAGTACTGCCAAAAGAGTGTGTTTGTATTTGGGGTACATCAAAGAAAATATCCCTGAAACAACTGTCAACGCAGGTGCAGTCAAAAGGTACTATGTTTGATCCTCCATATAGCATTAAATGTTCTCTGGTTGGGATGACGAAGGCTTTTATTCTCGCTACCCAAACATTATTACCCCTTTTGCTAACCCTTTGAGCCGGTTACCTTCCTTTGATTACCCTCTTTGGAACCTGAAAGTGTTATTGGAAAAGAAAAAAAAGCAACAGAAAGAGACAAGAAAAAAATCAAATGAAAAAAAAGAAAGAAAAGAGGATAACTAGGAAAGCAAAATAAAGAGAAAACAAAAAAAGAAGAAGAAAGAGAAAACAAAAAAAAAGAAGAGGAAAAACAAAACAAAAATCAAAAACAAAAACAAAAGTTCTCTGAACTACGTTCGACTTGATTCCGAAAGGATACGTAGGCAGCCTCTCTCTGGGGTTCAGTCACACCAAAATAAATCTCCTATTTCCCCAAGAGTTTAATCTGGGGCAGATGTTATATGAGAGGTTCAAAAGTTGTAATTCAAATACAAATTCCTTCACCCAAAAGCCTGTTCAAGTCCTTATGATCAATCGACAAAGATGTCCAAATTGGGGGATACAGTCATTTGGATCTGATGCAAGCAAATGAGAGGAATAAAATGAGATAGTCTTATCGGTGAAAACCCACACGGGCACCGTGAGGCGACGGTAAGCAGAGAAATTAAAAATGAGAGAGTCTTGTTAGTGAAAACTCGGAAAGAGCACTACAAGGCGATGGTGAGAAGAGAAATGAGGGAGGTTAGTTAGTGAAAACCTGCAAAGGGCGCCACTTATCGAAAAGGATAATGGGTCACTGACATGGACATAGTCCGGGGCAAGGTTTCTCAGTCTCAAGGTGATAGTTGTGATGAATTTATGAGAGTCGGACGATTTACACGGATCAGGCATCCAGTCCAAAAGGCATGTCATATTCATTGAAGTCCGCATGCACTCCAGATAAGTCCTTCATTCCTTTCCCCGAGAGGGATACCTCTCGTTTAAATTCATTATCCATTCTACCATTTATTTTCTTTTAAATCCCTTTCGGTCTAACTTTGTTTCTAAAACTAATGCAAAGAAAGGATGGCAAGACTGATTTACAGGGTCCTCATTTGACACGGGCTGATATGCAAATGGCACCCAGTCTCGTTAGGGACATCAAGTCGATCCCGACCGGCCTTAGCGGCCGATGCTTCAAACTCAAAACCCTTGAAAGGAGAAAATTTAATTGAAGTACCTATAAGGGAAAATGAAGTTGAAAGGTTGAGTCCCACGTGGCTAACCACCTCGGCAAAAGTTTGAAAAGCCGAAGTACTCCAAATGCTTTGGAGTTGAAATGAAAGACCGATGAAGGCGGAATAAAGTTGAAAAAGGTTAAGTCTCACGAGACTAACCGTTGCAGCAGAATTTTAAGGACCAAAAATTCCCCCCGATACTCCGGATATCCAAAAGAAAAGCAAGTGAAAGGCCTACAAAGGTAGAATAAAGTTGAAATGTTGGGTCCCAAGTGACAGATCACCACGACGAAATATGGAAAGCCAAGGTCCCCGGGTTTGGAAACGAAACCCAATCCCTAGCAAACAAGCAAACAGTTGAGATCTTCGTCAAAGAGGCTGAGATCAAGCAGCTTGAAATAACCAAGGCCGCAAAATCAACCACAGTTTCAAACTAACAAATTGTTCTTTGTTTGAAAATAGGAAACAGGTGCAAAAGCAACCATGCAAAAAGCAGGTGCAACCAAAAGGAATTGCGCAAGAGCTAGAAGGAGTTCTGCAGCGTTGACTCCAAAGAAAGGGAAGTTTCTTCAAAAAATCTTTTCCCGCATGCCTAAAAAAAAAGATAAAAGAAAAAAAAGAAATAAAAAGAAGAGAGAAGAATTGAAGTTGAAAATGACTCAAAGTAGTATGGGGCCTACAATCCCCAACTTCACCTTTTTCCAACATGGGCGTACACGCTCCCTAGTCGATGTCAATTAAGGGTATACATTCCCTAATTGATGATTTCTTTTCCAAGTAAGGGTATGCATTCCCTAATTGATGTTTTTCTTTTCCAGTTAAGGGTATACATTCCCTAATTGATGATTTCTTTTCCAATTAAGGGTATACATTTCCTAATTGATGTATTGCTTTTCCAGTTAAGGGTATACATTCCCTGACTGATGTTTTGCTTTTCCAATTAAGGGTATACATTCCCTAATTGATGATTTATTTTTCAATTAAGGTTATACATTCCCTAATTGATGTTTTGCTTTTCCAGTTAAGGGTATACATTCCCTGACTGATGTTTTTCTTTTCCAATTAAGGGTACACATTCCCTAATTGATGTTTTGCTTTTCTAATTAAGGGCATACATTCCCTAATTGATTTTCTTTTCCCGACATGGGTGTACACGCTCCCTAGTCGATGCCAATTAAGGGTATACATTCCCTAATTGATATTTGCTTTTCCAATTAAGGGTATACATTCCCTAATGGATATTTTGCTTTTCCAGTTAAGTGTATACATTCCTTAACTGATGTTTTTCTTTTCCAATTAATGGTATACATTCCCTAGTTGATGTTTTTCTTTTCCAATTAAGGGTATACATTCCTTAATTGATTTTCTTTTCCCGACATGGGTGTACACGCTCCCTAGTCGACGCCAATTAAGGGTATACATTCCCTAATTGATGTGTCCTTTGCCAATTAAGGGTATACATTCCCTAATTGATGTTTCGTTTTTCCAGTTAAGGGTATACATTCCCTAATTGATGTTTTGCTTTTCCAATTAAGGGTATACATTCCCTAATTGATGTTATCTTTTCCAATTAAGGGTACACATTCCCTAATTGATGCTTTCTTTTCCAATTAAGGGTATACATTTCCTAATTGATGTTTTCTTTTCAAATTAAGGGTATACATTCCCTAATTGATGATTTCTTTTCCAATTAAGGGTATACATTCTCTAATTGATATTTTGCTTTTCCAGTTAAGGGTATACACTCCCTAACTGATGTTTTGCTTTTTCAATTAAGGGTATACATTCCCTAGTTGATATTTTTCTTTTCCAATTAAGGGTATACGTTCCCTAATTGATTTTTTTCCCGACATGGGTGTACACGCTCCATAGTCGATGCTAATTAAAGGTATACATTCCCTAGTCGATGTTTCCTTTGCCAATTAAGGGTATACATTCCCTAATTAATGTTTTCCTTTTCCAGTTAAGGTTATACATTTATTAACTAATGTTTTGCTTTTCCAATTAAGGGTATACATTCCCTAATTGATATTTGCTTTTCCAATTAAGGGTATACATTCCCTAATGGATGTTTTGCTTTTCCAGTTAAGTGTATACATTCCTTAACTGATGTTTTGCTTTTCCAATTAATGGTATACATTCCCTAGTTGATGTTTTTCTTTTCCAATTAAGGGTATACA
>ML427617.1:0-104701 GCA_005239525.1 Nicotiana knightiana
AAATACATGTCAAGCAAATACCAATAGAATAGTACCAAATAGTCATGCTCACACAAGGGTAATAAAACCAGCCGGAGTCGAAGGAATATCTAACCACTGAATAGTCGTAAAGCTTCCCCCGCTCGCGAATCTTACCCGCGACTCGGGTGCTGACACATTTATACCAGATTACCATAAAGATTCCTCGATCGAGAATCATACCTGCGATCCGAGTGCTGACACACTTATACTGAATATTATAAAGCTTCCCCCGCTCATGAATCATACCTGCGACTCGAGCGCTGACACATTTATACCAAATTACAATAAAGCTTCCCTCGATCGCGACTCATACCTGCGATTCGAGTGCTGACACACTTATACTGAATATTATAAAGCTTCCTCCGCTCGTGAATCATACCTGCGACTCGGGTGCTGACATATTTATACCAAATTACCATAAATTTTCAATCGCGAATCATACTTGCGATTCGAGTGCTGACTTATACTGAATATTATAAAGCTACCCCCGCTCGCGAATCATACCTGCGACTCGGGTGCTGCCACATTTATACCAAATTACCATAAAGCTTCCCCCGATAGCGAATCATACCTGCGATTCGAGTGTTGACACAGTTATACTGAATATTATAAAGCTTCCCCCGCTCGCGGATCATACGTGCGACTCGGGTGCTGACACATTTCCACACATTAAATCCGTATTTTATCAAGAAAACCGTTTTCTCAGGAAAGTGGTAAAATCCTTATTAAAAGAAACATGAAATATAGATTTTGAAATCATTTGATTTTGAAACTCATTTTTCAAGTTTAACGATACTCCACGATACAACCTACTCCAGGTACACAAATATCCATAGAGAGAAAAATTCTCTTTTTAGAAGATTAACAAGATGAAATCTAGTTTTCTTTTAGATATTCAATTACGTCTTCGATTATATTAGCAGTTTAATATTACAGGCAGGATTACAGGTATAACACGTAAGGCATGCTAGTGGGTCCTAGTCTACCCGGATGTGGCATAATAGTAGCTATGCACGGATCCCATCACCTCGTGTGTGCGTAGCCCCCGAAGATAATAGCATGTATTGAATTACTTCACCTAGGGGGACGGTTCCCCCTCACAAAGTTAGAAAGCAGACTTACCTCTCTCCGAAATTCCAACACCGGCTTCCAAGCCCCTTCGACGACTCCAACGGACGCACAACGCTCCGAAACTACCACATAATGGCAAAGCAATGAAAATTCACCCTAATACTCACAACAAATTAAGATTATATACTTTCCCAACCCCGCTCGGAGAAATGACCAAAATGCCCACGGGCCCACGTGCCCGGAAATCTGAAATTCTTGAAGACTGCTGGACATCAATGTCAGGCAAGCCAAATTATTAATTAATTTAAAAATCTTTCCGGTATAAAACATTTATGAAAACACTTCCTTTCACTTCATTACATAATACCCAAATAAAAGTCTGTTAATTAAAACAATGGTTTAAAGATTTCACTTAAGCAATTATATCCCAACACATATCCCAGAATCCGGTGTCGCAAGTGCATGAGAAATTTCTATGAATTTATACAATCATTACAAAGCATGTCAGAAATACAACTGGACAAGGAAATATAAACTGAAAGAGATACAGTGCGAAGGAGACTCTGTCAGCTGCGGATCCCCTCCGGATGATGTAGCTCGCCTAAGTCTCCGAATCCTCCACATTTCTATGAAAGTACATGTGCAATAAAAATGCACAGCAAGTGTAGCATGAGTAAAAAAATAACGTGTACTCAGTAAGTCGCCCGCCTAACCTCAGAGAGGTAGTGACGAGAGGTCAAATTAGACACTTACTAGGGTCCGACAATATAATATATGACAGAATATGATGAAATACAGTAGACATGTAAGACAATGAGCAGCGAGTACGTATCAAGTACAGAAATCCAGGTAACCACAGAGAATAAAAACCAATTTACACTTTTTTTCCCCAAATACATGTCAAGCCAATACCAATAGAATAGTACCAAATAGTCATGCGCACAGAAGGGTAAGACAACCGGCCAGAGTCGAAGGAATATCTAACCACTGAATAGTCGTAAAGCTTCCCCCGCTCGCGAATCATACCTGCGACTCGGGTGCTGACACATTTATACTAGATTACCATAAAGCTTCCCTCGATCGCGAATCATACCTGCGATTCGAGTGCTGACACACTTATACTGAATATTATAAAGCTTCCCCCGCTTGCAAATCATACCTGTGACTCGGGTGCTGACACATTTATACCAAATTACCATAAAGCTTCCCTCGATCACGAATCATACCTGCGATTCGAGTGCTGATACACTTATACTAAATACTATAAAGCTTCCCCCGCTCACGAATCATACCCGAGACTCGGGTGCTGACACATTTATACCAAATTACCATAAAGCTTCCCTCGGTCGCGAATCATACCTGCGATTCGAGTGCTGACACACCTATACTTAATATTATAAAGCTTCCCCCGCTCACGAATTATACTTGCGACTTGGGTGTTGACACATTTATACCAAATTACCATATAGCTTCCCTCGATCGCGAATCATACCTGCGATTCGAGTGCTGACACACTTATACTGAATATTATAAAGCTTCCCCCGCTCGCGAATCATACCTGCGACTCGGGTGTTGACACATTTCCACACATTAAATCCGTATTTTATCAAGAAAACCGTTTTCTCAGAAAAGTGGTAAAATCCTTATTTAAAGAAACATGAAATATAGGTTTTGAAATCATTTGTTTTTGAAACTCATTTGTCAAGTTTAACGATACTCCACGATACAACCTAGTCTAGCTACACAAATATCCATAGAGAGATAAATTCTCTTTTTAGAAGATTAACAAGATGAACTCTAGTTTTCTTTTATATATTCAATTACGTCTTCGATTATATTAGCAGTTTAATATTACAGGCAGGATTACAGGTATAACACGTAAGGCATGCTAGTGGGTCCTAGACTACCCGGACGTGGCATAATGGTAGCTACGCACGAATTCCCGTCACCTCGTGTGTGCGTAGTCCCCGAAGATAATAGCATGTATTGAATTAATTCACCTAGGGGGGATGATTCCCCCTCACAAAGTTAGAAAGGAGATTTACCTCGCTCCGAAATTCCAACACCGGCTTCCAAGCCCCTCCGACGACTCCAACGGACGCACAACGCTCCGAAACTACAACATAATGGAAAAGCAATGAAAATTCACCCTTATACTCACAACAAATTCAGATTATATACTTTCCCTACCTTTCCCGGAGAAATGACCAAAATGCCCTTGGACCCACGTGCCCGTAAATCCGAAAATCTTGAAGACACATGCTACCCATAGCTCTACTAGTTCAATCATGCAATTTACTCTACATTCCTTACTCAAATTCATGGCTAAATTCCAAATTTACATTTTCTAGGTTTCTTCAAAAAATATCACAAATTACTACAAATTTCCATGCATAATCCACGCATATAATCTTGTATTCATCTAACAAACGGAAGGAATTTACATACCTTGATGCCTGGCGAGAACCCCCCTTGAATTACTCTCCAAATATCGCCCATGACAATGAAAAATGGGTGAGAAATGACATAAACCCGTATTTAAAAAATTCTGCCCAGGCCTCTTTCGAACCTGCGATCCAATGGCCGCTCCTGCAGCTCCGCACCTGCGGAAATTCCATCGCAGGTGCGGCTCTGACTCAACCCAGCATTTCTCGCTTCTGTGGTCGATTCTTCGCACCTACGCTTCCGCAGGTGCGACCCATCTTCCGCACCTGCGGCCTCCTCAGCTCCAACCCAGACTCGCACCTGCGGTGCCTTAGCCGCACCTGCGGTCAAAGCCTTGCAGGTGCGATTACACCAGAAGAAAGCAACCTTCAACCTTCTCCAACTTCAAATATTTATCCGTCAATCACCAAGAATCCACCCGGGCCCCCCCGAGACCCCGTCCAATCACACTAACCCGTCCCAAAACATGACACGGACTTGCTCGAGCCCTCACATCACGTCAAAAAATGCCGAAATAACGAATCACACTCAAATCCAATTCTTTAAGAACTTAGAATTTCAAACTTCTACATCCGACGCCGAGACCTATCAAATCAAACCCGATTGACCTCAAATTTTCCACACAAGTCATATTCAACATTATGGACCTGCTTCAACTTCCAGAATCGCATTCCGACCTCGATATCAAAACTTCCACTTCTTGTCGGATTTCTCAAAAAGCTTCAAATTCCTATCTTAACCAAATGGCTTCAAAATGACCTACGGACATCTAAATTCACTTCCGATCGCGCTCCCAACTCCAGAATCACCATGCGAAGCTGTTCCGAGACTCGGAATCCCAAACGGACATCAATGAAACTGAAATGCACTTTAAGCCCAAATTTATGAAATTCTTCTAAAATGCTAACTCCCACAATATACGCCGAAACATTCCCGGGTTATCCAAAACCCGATCCGAACATACGGCCAAGTCCGAAATCTTCATACGAAACTGCGGGAACTTTCAAATCCTGATTTGGAGGTCGTTTACTCAAAATTTCAATCTTAGTCTATTTCTCCAACTTAAGGCTTCTATAATGAGAATTTTCTTTCCAAACCAACTTTAAACTTCCCGAAATTCAATTCCGACCACACCTACAAGTCATAACACCTGAAACGAAGCTTCTCACGACTTCAAACCGCTGAACGATGCGCTAGAGCTCAAAATGACCGGTCAGGTCGTTACATTCTCCCCTTCTTAAACCGACGTTCGTCCTCAAAGGTGCTAAGAACTGCTCTAGAGTTATCTGAAATCACTGTTTAACATTTCGAGCACCTGCCTGTGCCACCACAACTTAGTCGAGCACAATAGCTTGATCAAATCTTGAGATTTCTTCATTAGCCATCTAATAAGCTCAGAATTCATTCAAACACCTGAAATTTTCTCTAGCCAGGCCTAGTCCCAATATATAAGCACTGCATCAACTAGCACACGATATACCAGATCATAACTACATTCCCTTGCTGAATCGGCACCATGCACTGCATAACTCATCATCTGACCACAATGACGCTCCTCGAACCTTAATAGCCAAGGTCCACGAATCTGATGCTCCCAATGCACCTCATAACAAATATACATACACCCTGCTATAATGCTGACGATACCCCCACAACAGAGGAAATGTGCAGAAATTCATACTCAATTGTAGAGTTAACAAATCCTTGAGTACCTCATCTTGACTAGAATCATCACTTCATTGTGAACCTGAATAATGGTATTTTCTCTTTAATATACACTTCACATAACCTCATCGCACTGATCCCTGATCCGATAATCTCGTCTCACCCAGTATGAACTGCTCAGACAACAAATCACCCCTAACATGGCCAACAGCCTCACATGATACCACATCATGGCAATAGACCATAACTCGAACATGATAATAAGAAATGACTCAGGAAGGAACTATTCGACTCACGCAACTAATATGAATTCTTATAAGAAAATAGGAAGTAGAACACAAGAAAATAAATATAGGAACCTTACTCATCATCACACGGTTTCGGCATGCAACCCGATCCAAATAACATACCCGTGGCGGCGTGCCACCCGATCCCATCATAAAACTCACATAAGGATATATACATGGGGCTGAATCGCTCAGTATTAAAAATTACTGAATATCGATCATAAGCACGCTAAGTGCATAATACCATCCTGGGGAGACTGATAAAGACATATGGTTACAAAACTCGAGCACAACTGAGGTGCGACAATACATATACTCTGGATTTCAAGAGCCTTTCTGCTCACATAACATCATCACTACGCGGGACCTCAACAAATAAGAAATTATCAAGCCGTTTCACAACTCACACGGCACAATCACAATAACACATGAATTTGACGAAGACGGAACAACACCCGATGTTCTAATAACCTTCCATGAAAAATGCTATACTGGAAGGAACATGCCTGGCTCATACGGAGCCCACAATCATATTTAAATCCATCCACAGAAATCGAGCCACCTCGCTCGCACCAAACTTAGCTATTAGCTTTTACCTGGGTTCATATTAACCCACTTGCTCTCATAATACACGAGAACAATCATCATCACCGGGACAAACACCCCATAATCCATAATCAACTGAACCGAACGCTCTCCAGGCATAAATTTTCAATTAAGCAATATTGCACTTCTTTACACTCAGTCCAAATCTGAAATCCATCAAGTGACTACATGTCACACTTTATACAATCTTTTCGCGGTCATGTTTCCACGACCTTCCACAGAAGGCAACAAGTCTGCCCATCCATAACACCGACCACACTAAGGCCGCAAAACACATCAAGAACCCATGACCAGGGTACAAAGCCTCTTTCACCGAATATCAATCTCAGGTGACAGTGAAGATAACACCAACTTACTCTGAACTTTCAAATCACTTTTTCTTGCTCTTCCGAGCTCATCACATCCTTATTAACACCGAACTGCAATCTCGATTCTTACTCCCAGTTACATACTGCTTACCGCACCTAACATGCGAATACGAGGCATCGCAAGAATTCCATCATAACTTCTGAACCACCAATAGGGTGAACACTTCATCATATAGAGTGAATTCCCACAATCACCCAACATGCAAATCCTTAAGTAGCAGTCTATACCACTATAACCCTTCTAGGATCCGCCTACGCCTGACAGGACATAGCACTCAAATGATCCCACATGAGATCCGTTACGACTTCCGACAAGCCCCGCACACACACCGGCACCAACCACATGCATAACTAAATCACATCAAAGGAACCTATCACTGCCGCAAATGTGACATTTCAACCATGGCTAATCAATCTATCTTCTTTTAATCATGTTCAATTGCCTCAGGAATAATAACAACTTCCTTCAACCCATAGCAAACTCAACCCTCACTCATCCCGAGTGACCTTCATTCACGAGACTATGCTGCTCAAATACTGCAACCCGTCTCATACCCTTCTGATAATCTTTTCTTCAATCCGGAGTCTACTTCTCTCACTCCCCCAATATTATCCTGCATGCTGAAAATATCATAGAACATTCCAACCATCCCCCTTTTCCAGAGATTACTCTGCAAAAGCTCGATTCTCGATCATACTGCTGCCTAAAATCCTTAAACGCCGCATTATTAACTTTTGAACTCACTAGGACCGCTATTGAGAGTCACCCACTCTGACTGGCCCTGAATACAATCAACTCCAAGGCCCTCCTAGCACAGGAACACCTTTTTCAATGAAACACGTGACTGAGTCACTATCTTTACAACTCGCCCATGCCTTAAGCATAAATTCTGAATCTTCCAAAGCCTAACCCTGGCCCGACAGGGCCAACTTTTGCACACATTCATCAAATCCCACACAAAATTACCATTTTACTCCTTTCTCTTAGCTGAAATAACTTGCCAATACGCCGACAATCCGCAACCCTATGAGAATACAACCCTACCACCCAACTGCAGATGGTGGGACTCCCCCACTTTACGACTGCTCGACTTCCGCTTTTTACACCTGGCCTCCTAGAAATGGAACCACCGCCTAGCCCCACTCCAGGATCATTCTTTGTAGCTCCCAAACGAACAGATCACCACGACTTCAAGCTCTTCGAAGATCATCTCTTCTTTAGCTGCATCTATTACCAACCTCTATCCGGCACGGAAGCACCGCAGCTCACGATCTCTGCCAACCACATTCTTCAATGCTTCCTCTCAATACTCTGACCCCACGCAACCGAAGAACCCATAACACCGAGAAATTAACACATTCCATTTGATAAATAACGACGATGACACGTCACAGGTGCATATCCCATCTCACTTGAAGACACCAAGTCTTACTACCTTATCAACCCCAACCGGATCATTCATAACCCAAATGCCCTTCCTCTGCCGACACAAAAGCACTGAAATCTCGAAATCAAACTCTGAGAAGACCTCCCTTCAAACCATTCATCACCCTCAACATACGGGCAATCATTCTATCATCGTAACGACACTGCGCGACAACCAATTGCAAACATCATCATTACCCGAGCATAGCCCTAAGGCTCCCAGAAACACAGCTACTGAGCTAAAATACATATTACCCTTTTGCAGGGCCATAACAACAGCCACAACATATTACATATGGAAGCATCTCGAATTACATTCGTAGCACCATTTCCATTCCTCAAATTTCCTGATCCATAGCAAGCGCTTTGCGACACCAAGATTGAGTAGGAATGAACATAGGCATGAGCCTCAAAGGAATCAACTCGCACGATAAAGAATCAAGAAGGGAAGTACTCCTAACAACCCTGTAGCCTCTCGAAGATAAGTACAGACGTCTCCGTAACGATCCGCAAGACCCTACTAGACTTGCTCATGACTCGTGAGTCCTACAGGAACCTAGCACTCTGATACCATGTTATCACAACCCGAAATCCCTAAGGTCGTGATGGCGCCGGACATCAATGTCAGGAAAGCCATATCATTAATTAATTGAAAAATATTTCCGCGTTAAAACATTTATGAAAACACTTCCTTTCACTTCATTACATAATAGCCAAATAAAAGTCTGTTTATTAAAATAATGGTTTAAAGATTTCACTTAAGAAATTATGTCCCAACACATATCCTAGAACCCGGTGTCGCAAGTGCATGAGTAATTTATAAGAATTTATACAATCATTACAAAGCCTGTCCGAAATACAGCTGGACAAGGAAATATAAACTTAAAGAGATACAGTGCGAAGGAGACTCTGTCAGTTGCGGATCGCCTCCGGATGATGCAGCTCGCCTAAGTCTCCGAATCCTCCACATTGCTATGAAATTACCTGTGCAATAAAAATACACAGCAAGTGTAGCATGAGTACAAAAACAACGTGTACTCAGTAAGTCGCGCGCCTAACCTCAGAGAGGTAGTGGCGAGAGGTCCAATTAGACACTTACTAGGGTCCGACAATATAATATATGATAGAATATGATGAAATACAGTAGACATGTAAGACAGTGAGCAGCGAGTACGTATCAAGTACAGAAATCCAGGTTACCACTGAGAATAAACAACAATGTACACTTTTCCCCCCCAAATACATGTCAAGCCAATACCAATAAAATAGTACTAAATAGTCATGCGCACACAAGGGTAAGACAACCGGCCGGAGTCGAAGGAATATCTAACCACTGAATAGTCGTAAAGCTTCCCCCGCTCGCGAATCATACCTGCGACTTGGGTGCTGACACATTTGTACTAGATTACCTTAAAGCTTCCCTCGATCGCGAATCATACCTGCGATTCGAGTGCTGACACACTTATACTGAATATTATAAAGCTTCCCCCGCTCGCGAATCATACCTGCGATTCGAGTGCTGACACACTTATACTGAATATTATAAATATTCCCCCGCTCGTGAATCATACCTGCGACTCGGGTGCTGACACATTTATACCAAATTACGATAAAGCTTCCCTCAATCGCGAATCATACCTGCGATTCGAGTGCTGACACACTTATTCTGAATATTATAAAGCTTCCCCCGCTCGCAAATCATACCTGCGACTCGGGTGCTAACACATTTATACCAAATAACCATAAAGCTTCCCTCGTCGCGAATCATACCTGCGATTCGAGTGCTGACACACTAATACTGAATATTATAAAGCTTCCCCCGCTCGCGAATCACACCTGCGTCTCGGGTACTGACACATTTATACCAAATTACCATAAAGCTTCCCTCGATCGCGAATCATACATGCGTTTCAAGTGCTGACACACTTATACTGAATATTATAAAGCTTCCCCCGCTCGCGAATCATACCTGCGACTCGGGTGCTGACACATTTCCACACATTAAATCCGTATTTTAGCAAGAAAACCGTTTTCTCAAGAAAGTGGTAAAATCGTTATTAAAAGAAACATGAAATATAGGTTTTGAAATCATTTGTTTTTGAAACTGATTTGTCAAGTTTAACGATACTCCACGATACAACATAGTTCAGGTACACAAATATCCATAGAGAGATAAATTCTCTTTTTAGAAGATTAACAAGATGAACTCTAGTTTTCTTTTAGATATTCAATTACGTCTTCGATTATATTAGCAGTTAAATATTACATGCAGGATTATAGGTATAACACGTAAGGCATGCTAGTGGGTCCTAGACTACCCGGACGTGGCATAATAGTAGCTACGCACGGACTCCCGTCACCTCGTACGTGCGTACCCCCGAAGATAATAGCATGTATTGAATTAATTGACCTAGGGGGACTATTCCCCCTCACAAAGCTAGAAAGGAGACTTACCTCTCTCTGAAATTCCAACACCGGCTTCCAATCCCCTCCGACGACTCCAACGGACGCACAACGCTACGAAACTACCACATAATGGAAAAGCAATGAAAATTCACCCTAATACTCACAACAAATTCAGATTATATACTTTCCCAACCTCGCTCGGAGAAATGACCAAAATGCCCTCAGGCCCACGTGCCCGGAAATCCGAAATTCTTGAAGACACATGCTACCCATAGCTCTACTAGTTCAATCATGCAATTTACTCTACATTCCGTACTCAAATTCGTGGCTAAATTCCAAATTTACATTTTCTAGGTTTCTTCAAAAAATTTCCCAAATTCCTACAAATTTCCATGCGTAATCCACGCATATAATCTTGTATTCATCTAACAAATGGAAGGAGTTTACTTACGTTGATGCCTGGCCAGAATCCCCCTTGAAATGCTCTCCAAAAATCGCCCATGACAATGAAAAATGGCTGAGAAATGACATAAACCCGTCTTTAAAACATTCTGCCCACACACGTGCGATCTAATGGCCGCTCCTGTGGCTCTGCACCTGCGGAAATTCCATCACAGGTGCGGCTCTGACTCAACCCAGCATTTTTTGTTTCTGCGGTCCATTTTTCGCTCCTACGCTTCCGCAGGTGCGACCCATCTTCCGCACCTGCGGCCTCCTCATCTCCAACCCAGACTCGCACCTGCGGTGCCTTAGCCGCATCCGCGGCTCCGCACCTGCGGTCAAAGCCTCACAGGTGCGATTACACTAGATGACAACAACCTTCAGCCTTCTCCAACTTCAAATAATGATCCATCAACTTACACTAGATAGAGATTTTTGGCAAATTCTACTTTTAGAAGTCATTTTAAAACAGTTTAGTTGAGGCTCATTTCGTAATCTGCTTCACATTTTCTCATTTCATTGGCATCATTAATCACAATCATAACTTAAGTTCTCCGCATGTTGGCCACTCTATTTCCCTAATCCACTTACTTAATCTTCAAACATCTTTATAGATTATCAAAAACAAGACGCACTTAATAAAGACATTTGGTACACATAGGAAAAATCAGGAGCGTTAAGCACATGAAATTTTCCTCACCCAATTGGTATACTAGTTTTCATTTAAAATATGACTCAAAATCATACCATTTTAATAAGCAAACCATACTTTGAACATCTAGCTTTTGATATAAGGCTCCTTCAGAATAATCAAGTTTATAAGTTCATAGAGGATAACTTGGAACGTAAAAATTAGGGATTTTGGGCCGATCATACTTAAACTTACGGAAACATTATGGAATTTAATTCTGAGAGAGAAACTTTAGCCAACATACCTCGATTTGATCTTTCCTTAAATTACTACAACGTTCTGAAAATTCTAGCAATCCCAATCTATTTTGAGACATAGAAAAATTGAACCATAATTAGGAAGATATTCACGGTCTCAGCTCATTTGAGTATTTTATCAAACACTAGGTGTGCAAATTTGGCTACAAGGTTCTTCTACAAGATTTCCTTCATTCCACAACCCAATCTTTATTTATTTGAGCTCAAAAATATTTCCACAAACCATATTGGTACATATATGTATACATAATACTCTCACACTCAAGAATCATACTTCTCATGACCTACTTTTCATGAAAATCCCGAAATTTAGGGCTAGGGAGTAAAATCTTACCTATTAGATGAAGATCTTGTGAAATATTCAAGCCTTGAGCAAGAATTGATGAACAAAATAGCTAGGTATTCTTTTTCTCTCTCTAAGATAGCTCTCTACTCTCTCTACAAAATCAAAATTTACCTTCTAAAATAACCCCCTAAGCCCTTATATCAAAATTGGATCGGATATGAAAATTTCAAAAAATGACCCCCGAAGTCAATTATGTGGTGCAATTATGCTATAGCATAATTTTTTTGTGGACATTAGAATTGAAGCATAATAAATTATGCTATAGCATAATCAATTATGCGACAACATCACCCATTGAATTTCTAGTCCTAAATCTTGTTCTTTCATGGTAGAAATTAGGGATTTTGGGAGAATTGGGGATTTTGCAAATTTGTGAATTTAGACCTCGATTTTGGGGGTAGGATTCCAGAACTAATTATATATTTCAGATTGGGGTAAAAGGGGTAATGAGTTTTGGTCCGAACCTCGAGTTTTGACCAAGCGGGCCCGGGGTCGATTTTTGACTTTTTTGGGGGAAAGTTTGGGAAACCTATAATTATGTATTGAAACCGAATTTTTTAGCAATAATTAATGTTAGTAAGTTAATTATGACTAGATACGGGTGGATTCGAGGTGGAATCTAGAGGAAAATTGATGGTTGAGCTTGAAATTTGGCCTTTGGAGCGAGGTAAGTGTCGTGTCTAACCTTGGCTTCAGGGATTAGGTATTATTTGACTATTTGGTACGTGTTTGGTTGTTGAGTAAAATGTATATGTGAGGTGACGAGCACCTATGTGTTGTTGTCGAGTCATAGAATGCGAGTGATCCATGTTCGTGTAACTGTTGTAGTCCTTAATCGTATTGTTCATGCTTAGTTTAGCCATTTCTTATGTTGAGCAACTTCTATCGTGTTTTACTGAAATTTGGTAATTGTTGAGTATTGTCTCAAGGTTGTGTTTGATATTGCGGCATTAAATATGAAAGCAATACTGATTTGTTTGATATTTCTATCTCTCCGTTGTTATTGATCTTTGTTTGGTTAGGAAGAGTGTAAAGCACGAAGGGTGATGCCGTGCAATGTTTGTGAGCGAGTGTTAATGCACGAAGGGTGATGATGTGCCATGTTTTTGTGAGCGATAATGCACGAAGGGTGATGCCGTGTCATTCTATTATTTCATATGGTGAGGTTGAGAGTAAAAGCATGAAGGGTGATGCCGTGCAGTTTATTTGTTGATAAATCATAGAAGCCCATGAGTTGTGACTCCAGATCATGGGTAGTTATGTATATACTAGGTTTTGTTATGAATTTCAGCTTTCTTATTAATTGGATATGTGTTAATTGTTGTTAATCACCGTAAGTTTTAAAATTATTGTGTATTGAGTCTCAAATGTTAGCTTACCTAGCAAGTGAATGTTAGGCGCCATCACGGTCCCGGCGGTGGGAATTGGGGGTCGTGACAGTTTTGGCAATTTTGGTAGGTTCGTATGATACTTTTAGAATTGTACGCACGTTTGGTTGGGGTCCAGGGTGACCGAATGCGTTTCAACGCATTATGTGAGAAATTGTGAAAATTGAGTTTAAGTTGAAAATTCTGGAATTTTGATGATCAATTCTTATTATTTGATGTTATTTTGACGGTTTGAGGTAGCGAGTAAGTTTGTAGGATGTTATTAAACTTGTGTGCATGTTCGATTTGGAGCTCGAGGGGCTCAGGTGAGGTTCGGGTGAGTATCAGATGAGTTTGGATGGTTTTAGAATTGCTGATGCTCAGTAGTTGCTGGTGCAAGCCTGCAGATATCGCATTTGCAAGGTCTGGCTCGCATTTGCGAACATCACTTTTGGGGTCACGTGATCGCATTTGCGAAAGTATCTAGGACTTGGTAATTTAACATTTACAAAGGTTGGGAAATTATTACGCGGCTGGAGTCTCGCATTTGTGATTCTGGCAACTTTGGAGCAGTTTTGCAAAGTGAAGCTCAGCTCGCATTTGAAGAAGAAGGGTCCTTTGCAAATGCGGAGGTTTTGTCCCATGTGACTGTTGTGCATTTGATGCAGTATTCGCAATTGAGAACAATTGTTCACAAATGTGACGTCTGCAACTTGGTAAAAGTAGGGAAAAATTGTGACTTAGCTAATCTTACACCATTTTTCAAGCCCAAACACTCTAGAGGCGATTTTAGAAGAACTTTTTCTTCTGAAATTCATTGGTAAGCAACTCTAATTTATTTTCTATCAATTCTCCATTACTTTTCATGAGTTTTTAACATCAAATCTATTAATTTCATGGTAGAAATTAGAAGTTTTGGGTAGAATTTAGGGATTTTGTAAAATTGAGAATTAGATATCAAATTGAGGTCGAATTTCGAAACAAATCACATAACCGAGCTCAGAGGTGAATGGGTAGTCGAGTTGCGATCCAATTCTTTGATTTCGACCAAACGATCCCGGGGTTAGTTTTTGTTGACTTTTTAAAAAAATGATCAAAATGAAACCTTTTTTATCCGTGGATAGTTTCTAAAGCTTATTTTTAATTGTTAGATCGATAATTGGCTAGATTTGGTTGGTTTGGAGGCTTGTTCGAAAGGTAAAGCCATGGTTGATTGATGATTTGGTTGTCGAGTGAGGTAAGTGTCGTGTTTAACTTTTACTTAAGGGAATTAGGACTTGGTGGTCTATTTACTAGTTGAATTATGTGTGGGGACGACGTATATGCAAGGTGCCGAGTATATATACGTCATCATGGGTTAAAGCATGCGTGCGGAAATTGTCTCATTGTACCGTGTTGTTTCATTTACTATGCCTTCCACGCCTTAGTTGGATTACTATTCCTTTAATTGCTTGCTTTCGTGTTTATTGCTTATGTTGAAGTTATTGGGATATTGGAAGTTGAGTTTTCTTATCATAACACCATGGTTGAAGTTGAAATTTGCTTCCCACCTTGCGAGGAAGAGTGAAAAGCACGAACAGATTTGTCGTGCCTTAATTGCGTATTGTTATTATTGATTGAGTGAATGAGAGGATTAAAGAACGAAGGGTGATGTCGTGCACTTGATTGCTTCATTATTATTTATCATATCATGTGAGGATGAGGGATTTAAGCATGAAGGGTGATGTCGTACACTTGATTGCTTCTTTATAATTTTTCATACTATGTGAGGATGGGAGTAAAAGCACAAAGTGATGCAGTGCTGTTGCATTTATCATATCATAGGAGGAAGAACGCTAAAAGTATGAAAGGTGATGCCGTGCCATTATATTTATTATATTATATTATGAGGATGAGAGTAAAAGTACGAAGGGTGATGCCGTTCAATTTGATAATTCTACTGCTTTTACTTGATACTTGAATTGTCAATTTAATTTGGCGGTTTCGTTGCTTATTTCAGAAATAAACATACTTGGTGATTCTGTACTTATTGTTTCATTTGTTGTTCCTTTTATATGCCCCTACCTTGTTTTTTCTTCAAAATAGTTTACTTGTCATTCCCCCCCTCCCACACATATATATATATAGCGCACATGTTTTTAGTTGGAGTCTTGTCTTAGACTCGTCATTAGCTCGTCGGGGTCAGACTCGACACTTACTGAGTATATTGGGTCGATTGTACTTGTTGAAGGACAATTATGACCCTCACTTTTAAAATTAATTTATTTATACTTAATAATATGCAATGAACGTTTTGAAAATATCTTCAATCAATAATACATGTTTTACGAAGTTGACTAAGTATTAGTAGTTTTAAAATTAATAATTTAGTATTAGTAATTATAAATATACTTACTATTTTAAGAATATTAAAATAACCTTTATATACATTACATAGACTTTATAATTAATTTAATGAATTACACCTCAATTTCTAGTTAATAAGACTACTATTTTGAAATTAATGTTATAATTTGAAAAATGAAGTATTTATAAACAATTAATTACAATAGTTAGTAATGTATATAGTAATTATAATTTTACCTAATTTTATTTAAAATTATTAAGATTATTTAATTTAATTATAAAAAGGATCAAAAGAGGCTAAAGCTATATTGAAATATTTTATTAAAGACCAAGTGGATATCTTTTTAATCATTTCTAGCCCAACACCCAAGCCCAATCATTCCTGACCAACAACTCGAGAAGACACCGAAGGCGAAGGTGATGGGGGTAAGACTACGACTAATTTTCAAAATGTTGTCGGCCCAACAAACGGCCATAGCACAACAGCAGAATGAAAGCCACGCCCCTAATAGGGTCGAGCCCAAAAAATCCTGGAAAGCACTCGAAGAGACGAGCAAATTACCGAGAGACCGGGTGGAGCAGAGCTCGGGGTAAATCCTGAGGTGATGAAAATGCTCGAAGCGTTGACAAAACAGGTGGAGTCGAGTGACAAAAAGATTAAGGCTAATGACAAGAAAGTGAAAACATAGAACTTGAGGGTCGATCAGATCCCGGGGGCACCCCCGATATTGAAGGGATTGGACTTCAAGAACTTTATCCAGAAGCCCTTTCCTCCGATCACATCACCAAAGCCGTTCCTAAAGAGGTTTCGTATGCCCGACATCCCAAAATATAGTAGGACTACAGATCCAAATGAGCATGTGACCTCCTATACATGTGCAACCAAGGGGAACAATTTGGAAGATAATAAGATCGAGTATGTGTTACTAAAGAAGTTTGGGGATACTCTATCCAAGGGAGCAATATATGGTATCACAACTTGCGACCAAATTCCATTAACTCGTTTGCTATGTGTTTACCTTGAAAATGGTAATTACAATTATATTTGATTTTGTGGTTCTAAAAATACGTGATCTATTTTAATACCAGTTGTGTAGGAAATATATGCTAAATGAGAGGTGAGAAAACGAAATAAAAGTGAGGGATAACAAGATTATGCAAACCGAGCAATCAGAAAATAGGATCTCGAGGTCACTGTGAAAGGGCATCGAGGTTGAGCTCGGGGACTCGATAACGGGCAGTCGAATGTGATTCGGCAACATTGAAGGCTTTTGGGGTGGCCTCTTTATGATCAATAATGATCAATGAATGAAGAACAATTAATGAACAATAAAATGAAAAACAACAAATCAATGAGACAATTTTAAAGAATGTTTGAGTTAGAAGCAGATATTGTTCTTAGTCTTGTATATTGAGTATCATGTGTGTTACAAAGTGACAAGGGTACCTTTTATATATAAGGGGGGAATCTCAACATAGTACATGTGTAATTACTGCAAAAAGAAATGGCTGGTACAACCATTCAATGCCACGGTACATGCTTGTACTATTTTGTGTATTATGTCAGCTTTAACCACGTGCCTTCTGGAACTTCCCGCTTTCCCATAAAACTCTTTGATGTTTGCCCTGCCCCGAGGTATATTGACTCCTTAGAGTACTTCCTCGAGGGATGCACCTCGGGGTTGAAATTCAGACTCTGCTCCGATACAGCCGAGGTCGAGGCTCGGAATGCTAAAAAAGCCTGAAAATCGATCTTTCCCGGTTTCACTGTATACAGATAGTCCCCACATTTGTTGGAGTGAAAATACAAGAAATGATTTGATTCACCAACCTTTTAATGCCTTTATTATTCTGTTATACATTCCATGTTGGCGGCTGATGTGATAGGAGAGATGCTTCACATTCACACAGTTCTTGAAAAAGATTCAAATTTATTACATCGGTTGGCTGCCCTTTGGCTTTCACCAACGTGCGTGTTTGGCCCCTATAAATAATCCTCCTCTTGTCCCTCATTCTTCATTACTTCTTCTAACCTTTCAAAGAGAGCCTTCATTGCTTCCTTTCTGTATCCTTTTTCTGATTAATTTTTTCTAGTTCCCTTCGAAATCTATTACCAGAAATGACGGAGGCGTCTATAATTATTCTACGAGATGATAAAGCCTCCCCATCTTTACAATTTTCAAAGGGTAAGGTAATGATACCCTCAAATCTCGAGCAGTGCATCCCTGGTTCCTGCGAGATGCCCTCAGATTTCAAGGTTGACAAACCTTCATTGAAGCTGGGGCGATGCGAACCCATATCCCGATATATTAGCCTGATAACAAATATCGAGGAGGTGAAGGCCAGTTGCTGATGGGGAGACGCGGTTCAAGTGGATATTCTTTCTCGGGAGGAAAGCATAACCTTCCATAAAACAAACTTCCTCAGTGCGCATACCTATCCATTTACCCTAGGCCCGGTAGGGCCGTCTTCACCGTTGATAGACCCCGTTGTTCTCGATTTTCTGCAAGCGATATCAAGTGACGCTCGACCATATTGATCCAGCATTCTGGCGCATTGTTTACATGATCAAGCATTTTGCCAATACAGTCGAGGGGATGCCTTTCACCCTCGAGTATCTGATTAGAATGTACAGTCCCCGCCTTTACCGGGGTGGCCTAATCAAACTTCATCGCGGGGGCTCGAAGGCTTTCTTTGCTTGTATCGAAGAAGACAAGGACAGAGAGTGGCCGAGCCGCTTTATTCGGGTTAGGAACTCATATTTGATTTCATTCGAAAGGATTTCATTCCCCGAGGAATGGAATATGAATCGTAAGCTAATACTTTTAATCTTCCTTCGTGTCAACTTTCACTTGAACTAACTCCCTTTGATGATGCAACTGTTGCATGGTATCCCGATGCGGCTAAGGATCTCTCGAGCTGGGTTCGCCGGCTTGATTTGATCTGCCCATATGCTGAGCGCGTATGGAGCGATCTGGACAGGGGCCGATGGGAAGCTAAAGATCATGGTGAGGCTCTCTTTCTTGCGATACCTGAGTTCCTTTTCAAAGGGGGTGTCTTCTGAATATACTCTGACCTTTTATGTTCTGTGATTATGAAGGCCTAGGGGAGGCCTCTTTGATGAGGGAAGCATCGCCCGGGGAAGAAGATATCCCAAAACTGAATAAGGATAGAAAGAGAAAAAGGGAACCGTCAACTGAGTTTCTGGGGCCATCGAAGGCTATAGTGCAAAAGTCCTAACCCGACTCCGCGGCTTTAAACGAGAAAAAATATTTCCTAACATCGCCTGAGGGAGTGGAAATTTAACTGTTTCTGCCTCTGCTGATCTGATCACGAAGAGCTGAGGTCTTCTAAATCAGAAGTTGACGATGTCACCCTACCTGGGGCCGAAGGGGTTTTTGAGGGTAGGTCAAACGATGTTCCTGAATCGACTGCTATCCGAGATATTTCTCGAGTCGAAGGACATTTAGTAGATGAGCTGCTGGAGCTCGGATGCGAGCCGAAGGCCCTGATTGATCTATTCGAGGTCATTGATATATGAGATTCTGCGCCGGTTTCAACATTTTCTCCGAGGGAGATACAGGATGCCTGTAACATAGAATCTTCCGATACGGAGGCGCCTCTCGGAGGGAATGACATAGTCGAGGGGATCTTCACTATGGCCGAGAAGAATCCCGATCTTAATTACATGTTTATTTTTGAGGAGACTGAAAGTCTTTGCAACAAGTAATTTCTTCGTTGATTGTTTCGAGCGTTGATTAGCATTTCATTGACCCTCCTCCCTTCATGCTTTCAGACGAAAGTGCTTTATAATATGAATACGGCCAAGTTCCAATCTGATCTGACCCATTACGAGAGGGAGCGCAGAAAGTTTTTATTGGAGTCGGGCGAGCTCAGGGCTCTTCTTGCCCAAAAGGTGGAAGAAGAGCTGGTCCTCCGAGCCCGTTTAGAAACGGTATCTCGGAAATAGAGTTATCTTGATGAGCATGTAACATAGCTTTCTGTACGTTTCATTTTTGTTCTCGCCTGCTATCGGTACTTGACATTTATCGGGATGATCTTTGTAGCTTAAGGAGAAAGACGCCCTGATGCGCAAAGAATTCGGAGCCAGGGACGCTGAGATCCTTGAGTTTAAGCAGTGCATGAATGAGATAACTTATGAGAGAGAGGCCTTCCAAAGGAAGTTAAACTCTCTTGAGGATTGCCTTCGGGCGGCGAGGGCTGAAAGTAGCAAATATAAAGGCCTCTATGCTGAATCGGTCACCGTGCTGTCTTTGATTAAAGCTGAAGCCGATGCGATCATAGATTCGTATAAGGTTGATGCTGCTGCTGCAAATGCCCAGGCTAGGAAAGCAGCCGAGGAGGCCGAGCATAGGCTTTCCCGAGCTCTGGATCATGCCTGATTAAAGTCTCGGCGACAAGCTCTCGAGGATATACATGTAGGCGGCCTCGATTTATCCGCTGAGATAGAGAGGGCGAAGACCCTGGAAAAGGAATCAGAGGCCCTGCTTGCTTTCGAAGATGATTCGAGCAGTGGCTTGGAAGATGGTGGAGATGAGGGTGAAATCCCCAAGGGGCCAGAGGCTGTTGGCTATCTGGGGGCCGAGGGCCAAGCTGCTAGAAGCATAACCTCTGAGGGAGTCATCGAAAGCGCGCCCTAGCGGTAGTTTTTTGTTTATTCTTCTTTCCTGTATAAGGGCGTCGACTTTAAGTTTTGTAAATATGCTTTATGAACTTTCATCATATATAAAAGGCTTGTTGTTATTCCTTGTTTCTTATTTGGTTTCTCGAAATCGGCTTCAATGGCTTTCGATGATTAGTCCGATGAATGGGATTTAGAAATGAAACCCTTGGGGATACAAATTGGCCCTGAGTCTTTTTAGGCTGGAATTTAGGTTCTTACGCATTGGGTGTGTACAACCTTTAATGTGGCTGGCGACTTAGGCTCTTACGCGTTGGCTCTTAGGCGCTTTTTGGTTAACCGTTTCGGGCTTAGTCCTCGAGTCGGATTTGACTCGAGCTTATCAGCCCTGAGGCATTTCGGGTTGGTGTGACCTGTAGCTGGAGACTTGGGCTCTTACTCTTTGGGTCAGCATGACTTTTAGTGTAGCTGGCGGCTCGGGCTCTTACGCTTTTGGCCCTTAGGCGCATTTAGTTAACCATTTCTAGCTCAGTCTCTAAGCCGAATTCGACTCGATCTCATCGGCCCTTAGGTTTTTCAATCATCCCTGAGGCGTCTTGGGTCGGTACGACCTTTAACCGATTCTTTTCGATGTTCTTTCGAAGTAATTGGAGGCCTGTGATTTTATGGCGATAGTCGGACGTCTCCGAGTCGCTTTTAGTTTTGCTGAAGCCTTATGACGGTGGTCATTGGTATTTGGCCGTAGCCTTTTAGTCCTCGGGTGAGATAGCCTCAGCGTCTATATCGAGGGTATGCCTTTTTAGGGGTCTTACAAGTTCGATATATAGCCTTGACTTTGATATCGGGATTATGCCTTTTTAAGGTCTTATGAGTCAATACATTCCTTGCTTGAGGTCTTATAGTTTTGATGTTGCCTCATGGAAGGCTTATG
Organism: Nicotiana knightiana; assembly: GCA_005239525.1. Classification (NCBI taxonomy): domain Eukaryota; kingdom Viridiplantae; phylum Streptophyta; class Magnoliopsida; order Solanales; family Solanaceae; genus Nicotiana; species Nicotiana knightiana. The sequence continues at coordinate 21,317 of ML427617.1, forward strand.
AGTTTTAAGTTGATAGCCTTGAGGTCTTATGGCTATGAGTCGACTGGTGAGAACAGTACCTGAGCCAGAGTTGATATTGCCTCATGGAGGGCTTATGTTGTTGATGTTTTTGGTAACTCGATGAAGTGACTGTCGTGGATAGCCCCTGAGTCGAGGTTATGCCTCATGGAGGGCTTATAAATTTGGAGTTGCCGACCCGGAGGTCTTATGGCTTCGATGTTGCCTCGTGAAGGGCTCACATTGGTGCCTTATGGAAGGCTTACGAGCTCGAGGTTGCCGGCCCTGAGGTCTTTACGGCTTCGAGTTGCTGGTGGCTCGATGTTGCCTCATGGAGGGCTTATGTTGTTGATGTTTCCTCATGGAGGGCTTACGAGCTTGAGTTTTCCGGCCCTGAGGTCTTACATCTTCGAGTTGCTGGTGGCTCGACGGGGTGACTGTCGTGGAAAGTCCCTGAGTCAGAGTCGATGTTGGCTCCTAGAGGGCTTATGTTGTTGATGTTGCCTCATGGAGGGCTTACAGGCTCGAGGTTGCCGGCCTTGAGGTCTTACGGCTTCGAGTTGCTGGTGACTCGATGGGGTGACTGTCGTGGACAGTCCCCAAGCCAGAGTCGATGTTGCCTCATGGAAGGCTTACGAGCTCGAGGTTGCTGGCCGTGAGGTCTTATGGCTTCGAGTTGCTGGTGGCTCGATGGGATGACTGTCGTGGACAGTCCCCGAGCCAGAGTTGATGTTGCCTCATGGAGGACTTATGTTGTTGATGTTTCCTCATGGAGGCTTTGCGAGCTCGAGGTTGCCGGCCTGAGGTCTTACAGTTTCGAGTTGCTGGTGACTCGATGGGGTGACTATCGTTGACAGTCCCCGAGCCAGAGTCGATGTTGCCTAATGGAGGGTTTATGTTGTTGATGTTGCCTCATGGAGGGCTTACGAGCTTGAGGTTGATGACTTTGAGGTCTTACGGCTTCGAGTTGCTGGTAAGTCGATGGGGTGACTAGCGTGGACAGTCCCCGAGCCAGAGTCGATGTTGCCTCATAGAAAGGTTATGTTGTTGATGTTGCCTCATTGAGGGCTTACGAGCTCGAGGTTGCCGGCCCTGAGATCTTACGACTTCGAGTTGCTGGTGACTCGATGGGGTGGTTGTCGTGGACAATCTCCGAGTCGAGGTTATTTTCGATCCCTGGGGCCATTTCTTGTGAATATAGAAAACTTCTCTGACGTGCGAAGTGTTTTGATGATAGAAGTTTTCTTTCTCTGATTACTTGGTACGAGTATACATGTTTTTGCTATCGAGGGTTCGATTATTCTATGTGGACACGGTTCATTCGACCATTTGGTCTAATACATCATTCTCCTGTCGAGACCCCTTTTGGCATATGTTAGCAATCTCCCGGGGGAATGCCCCTCAGTATTTGAGGTTGATCAGAGAGAAACCTTGAATACTTGATGAGTTCTCCTCAGGTAGCATATATGTGTTTCCTCGTTAAAAAACTCGTCGGTAAAACCCATGTGGGATAAAATTCTGATGCGAGGAAAAAATAGCGCAACACATGCTTTAAAACCCAAGGCCTTCGAGGTGTCTTTCATTGGGCACCTGCAAGGAATAATTGTGAAGATCAAAAATGGAAAAGAGAGGAGGTTATACCTTAGCAATAATATCGCCTGAGCATTGATATGTTCCAATTGTTTGGAAGTTGCTCTCCTTCCATGGTGCCGATTTTGTAGGACCCTTTGCCGATTACTCCGAGGACGCGGTACGGTCCTTACTAACCCGGGCCTAGCTTCCCTTCATTAGGGTTTCGAGTGCTCAGGGTGATTTTTCTTAGGACTAAGTCCCCAACTCCGAAATATCGGAGGTTTGTTCTCCTGTTATAGTACCTTTCGATTCTCTGTTTTTGGGCAGCATGCGCACCAGCGAAGCTTCTCGCTTCTCATCTAATAGCTCGAGGGTCGTAGTCATAGCCTCACAGTTTGAGTCCTCGGTGGAATTTCCAAATATGGCACTATGTTCTCCCACCCCGACCGGTATCAAGGCCTCAGACCCGTATACAAGAGAGAAAGGCGTCTCTACTGTGCTAGATTTAGAGGTTGTCTGATATGCCCACAGTACCTCGGCCAGTATCTCCCTCCATCATCCTTTTTCATTTTCTAACTTCTTTTTAAGTTTTGAATGATGGTTTTGTTCGTGGACTCGGCCTGAACAATAGCACACGGGTGGTAGGGATTGATAGGATTCTTTTGATTTTTGTGATCTTCAAAAATCTTTGTTACTTTGCCTCCGACGAACAACCTCCCGTTATCAGACGTTATCTCGGAGGGGATCCTGAATCGGCATATGATGTGATCCCAGATGAAGTCGATGACTTCTTTTTCTCTTACCTTGTCATAGGCTTGTGCTTCGACCCATTTTGACAAATAGTCAGTCATAAACAAAATAAATCTGGCTTTACCTAGAGCCGTTGGTAGGGGGCCGACGATGTCAATTCCCCATTTCCTGAATAGCCATAATGACAAGACTGAATGCAACTGTTCGCCAAGTTGCTGGATCATTGGGCAAATCTTTGACATTTGTCCAATTTTCGGACGAATTCTTTGGTGTCTTTCTCCATACTGTCCAATAGTAGCCCACCCTGATCAACTTTCGAATTAAGGAATTGGCACCAGAGAGATTTCCACAGGTTCCCTCGTGGATTTCTCGAAGTACGTAGTCTGTGTCTCCCGGCTCTAAGAATACTGCTAAGGGTCCGTCGAAAGTTCTTCTGCATAGAGTTCCATTTTCGTCGAGTGAAAATCGGGCTGCCTTGGTCCGAAGGGCCCTTGACTCTTTTGGGTTTGCGGGTAGCTTCCCACTTCCCAAATAATTGATGTACTTACTTCTCCAATCCCATGTCAGGCTGGTGGAGTTGATTTCGGTATGGCCTTCTTTAATCACCGATTTGGATAGCTGTACTACAACATCGGGGAAACTGTCGTATTCCTCGACGGACGATCCCAGGTTTGCAAGTGCACCCGCTTCGCTGTTCTGTTCTCGAGGTATGTGGACCAGGTCCATTCTTTGAAGTGATGCAAAGTGACTTGAAGTTTGTCTAGGTATTGTTGCATCATGTCCTCGCGAACATAAAAACTTCCATTTGCTTGGTTTACTACCAGAAGGGAATCAAATTTTGCTTCGATGATTTCCGCTCCTAAGCTTTTGGCTAATTCGAGACCTGCAATCATAGACTCATACTCGGCTTCGTTGTTAGTCAACTTTGTAGTTTTTATAGATCATCTAATAAATCCACCCGTAGGTGGTTTCAGAATTACACCGAGACCAAACCCTTTCACATTTGAGGCACCATCGATGAATAGGGTACATACCCCCGATGCTGTAACCGTTTTTAGTAAAAGTTTTTTTTCTACCTCAAGCACGAGGGCGGGCGTAAAGTCGGCCACGAAGTCCGCCAAAATTTGGTACTTGATAGCCGTTCGTGGCTGATACTCGATATCATACCCCCCGAGCTCGATAGCCCATTTGGCCAGTCGACCCGATAATTTGGGTTTGTGCAATATATTTCGAAGAGGATATGTCGTTAAAACACATATAAGGTGACATTGAAAATAGGGCTTCAACTTCCAAGACGCACTTATTAATGCAAGAGCTAATTATTATAAGTGTGCGTACCTGGTTTCAGCATCTCCCAGGGTTCGACTCACATAGTAGACAGGGAATTGCGTACCTTGCTCGTCTCAAACCAATACACCACTTACCGCTACCTCAGACATTGCCAAATACAGATATAGCGTTTCATCCTCCTTCGGAGTGTGGAGCAAAGCGGGCTTGAGAGGTATCGCTTTAAACCTTCCAAGGCGTGTTGGCACTCCGGGTTCCATTCATAGTTGTTTTCTTTTTATGTATGGAGAAGAAGGGATGGATCCGATATGATGATCTTGAGATGAATCGGCCTAACGCTGCTATCCGCCCGGCCAGCCGGTGTACGGCCTTCACATTTTTTACCACCGTGATTTCTTCGATGGCCTTGATTTTTCCGGGGTTGATTTCAATCCCCCTGTTTGATACCATGATGCCTAAGAATTTGCCCGAACATACGCCGAAGACGCATTTCTCGGGGTTGAGCTTCATGTTTTAGCTTCTAAGGATGTCAAAAGTTTCCTGTAAATGAGTCAAATGATCCTCTGCGCGCAGAAACGTAACTAACATGTCATCAATGTAAACTTTCATGGATTTTCCTATTTGATTTTCGAACATCTTATTAACTAAGCGTTGGTATGTGGCCCCTGCATTTTTAGCCCGAAGGGCATTACATTGTAGCAGTACGTGCCATACTTCGTGATGAGCGAAGTTTCTTCCCTATCCTCGGGGTTCATTTGAATATGATTATACCCGGAGTAGGCATCGAGAAAGGTGAGAATCTCGTGGCCAGCCGTGGCATCAATCAAGTGATCGATGTTGGGCAACGAGAATGAATCTTTAGGGCATGCTTTATTTAAGTCTTTATAGTCTACACACATTCTTAACTTGTTCCCTTTTTTGGGAACCACCACTATATTGGCCAACCATTCGAGATATTTTACTTCCTTGATGGACCCTATTTTGAGGAGTTTTGTTACCTCGTCTTTGACTAACGCATGCTTTATCTCGGACTGAGGCCTCCTTTTCTGCTTCACCGGTTTGAACCTGAGGTCGACGCTTATCCGATGGGCGGTTATTTCCGGTGGGATCCCTGTCATGTCTAAGTGGGACCAAGCAAAGCAATCAGCGTTGTTAACAAGAAATTGAATGATTTTCTTCCTGAGTTTGGGGGTTAATCCCGTTCTCATATATACCTTTCGATCTGGAAGATGTTCCATCAAGACAACTTGCTCCAGGTCTTCGACCGTTGATTTGGTTGTGTCTGATTCTTCTGGGGTGACGAAGGTTCGGGAGTGAGGAAGTCTTCTTCATCATCCTCGAGGATTTTTTCATTGCTTTACCCCTCCGAGGTGGAGTATACGAACGTCGGTGCCATGTCGTGCACGACAAAAATTTCCTTTTCCGCGTGTTGCTCGCCATACACTATTTTCATGCCATCTTTAGTTGGGAATTTTAATATCTGGTGGAGAGTTGACGTTACCACCCTCATGTAGTGTATCCACGGCCTTCCCAGCAGGGTGTTGTATCTCGTGTTACCCTCGATGACATGAAACTTGGTATTACGGTTCGTACCTGACACACTGATTGGGAGGGTGATTTCCCCCTTCGTCATTTCGCTCGTCATTTTAAATCCAATGAGGAATCGAGAGTCGGGAACGATTTGATTGAGAAGCTCGAGCTGCTCCACTACTTTAAACATGATTATATTGGTTGAGCTACCTGGATCCACGAGCACACGTTTAATTTAACGTTATTTAAGAGAAACGAAATTACCAACGCATCACTATGCGGCTGGGATAAGGCTTCGATATCTTCTTCACTGAACACGACAGTTCCTTCTGGCATATAACTTTGAGTTTGTTCTTTGATGATAATGGGAAATTTGGACCGTTTGAACTTAGGCTCTTGCGGGACACTGGTCTCTCCAATAATCACGTGAACGACATGTTGGGGTTCTCCCAGCTCATTCTACCCGTTCGATCCTCTTTCTTGGAAGTGATTCTTGACTCGATTGCTGAGAAATCCTTGAAGATGCTTTTTTTTTGATCAATTGGGCCACTTCTTTTCGAGTGAGGATTTTCTGAGCCTCAACCGATCTTCTCAGCATGTGTTTCCAACTGTACGGGAGCTTATGCTAACATGCTGAGTGTTGCGTGAGCCTTTATCAACAGGGATCTGTATTGGTGCCCCTTCAGGGTTTTGTGGTGGTATGCTGGTGCCTGAAATAACTTCACCATTTTCCTTGTGATCGTTAGGACCGTTGTTTTCATGCGCATTTATCGAGTTAGACATTTTTTGACCTGAAATTGAAGATTCTTGGACAAGAAAAAGCGTAAAGAATTACTTGTGTTTTTAGAAAACCAACACTAAAACAATCACTATTATTTTTTGCCCCACGGTGGGTGCAAAACTGTTTACCTTGAAAATGGTAATTACAATTATATTTGATTTTGTGGTTCTGAAAATACGTGATCTATTTTAATACCAGTTGTTTAGGCAATAGATTCTAAATGAGAGGTGAGAAAACAAAATAAAAGCGAGGAATAACAAGATTATGCAAATCGAGCAGCGACAAAATAGGATCTCGAGGTCACTCTGAAAGAGCCTCGAGGTTGAGCTTGGGGGCACGATAACGGGCAGTTGAATGTGATTCGACAACGTCGAAGGCTTCTGGGGTGGAATCTTTATGATCAATAATTAGCAATGAATGAAGAGCAATTAATGAACAATAAAATCAAATACAATAAATCAATGAGACAATTTTAAAGAATGTTTGAGTTAGAAGGAAGAGAATGTTCTTAGTCTTGTATATTGAGTATCATGTGTGTTACAAAGTGACAAGGGTCCCCTTTATATATGAGGGGGGGATCCCAACATAATACATGTGTAATTAATGCAAAGAGAAATGGCTGGTCCAACCACTCAATGCCACGGTACGGGCTTGTACTATTTTGTGTATTATGTCAGTTTTAACCACATGCCTTCTGGAACTTCCCGCTTTCCCCTAACACTCTTCGATGTTTGCCCTACCCCGAGGTATATCGACACCTCGGAATACTTACTCGAGGGGTGCACCTAGGGGTTGAAATTTGGACTCTGCTCCGATACAACTGAGGTCGAGGCTCGAAATGCTAAGGAAGCCTAAAATCGGCCTTTTTCGATTTCACCGTATACACTATGCTTGCAGATGCTTTCATAAAGGCCCATGCCAGAGCCATCAAGGTCGAGACGATAAAGATAGATCTTTACAAGGTTAAACAAAGGAATAACGATATGATCAGGGAGTTCGTGTCAAGATTCCAGATGGAATGGATGGACCTACCACTGGTTGCAGATGATTGACCATTCAGGCATTCATTCAGAGGCTCAACCCCTAAAGTTCCCTGGCCTCTCAGCAATGAAAAGAATATTTTGTGGAGTACCCGGTGGTAACCTAGGATGCTGTCCACAACAGGTACCAATCGATGATCAAAGTCGAGGACAACCTACTTGAGGCCCTTTTTGGATCTGTTTCCCCCATCAAGGCTAATGATAGATCTACAATAGCCATTGATCATGAGCCAAGACGAGTCTGAGATCGGTATCACCATATAGTGCAGAACGAAAGGGTAATGGATCTGGGTGTCACATCACAAGGAACGATAAGAGAAGCGATCAAGGGCCCGATGACCAAGGTCTGATGAGCAAAAATGGGTTTGACAGGCCGCTCGGGAATAGGGAAGCACTGATATTATTAGAGTACAGCTTTAACATGGACACTGCTAACATCCTGTCATCCATAGGGCGTATCAAATAGACCCAGTGGTATGATCATTGCAGTCTAATCCTATCCAGAGAAGCCTAATTTGATGTGTAAGTATCACGACAGTCATGGTCATTGGACCAAATATTGCCGACAGTTAAGAGAAGAAGTTTCCCGATTATTGAACAATGGGAACCTCCGAGAATTCCTAAGCGAGCGGGTCAAAAACCATTTTAAGAAAATGGACACCAACAAACAGGTCGAACAACATGAGCTTCAACACGTGATCAACATGATCATCGGAGGAATCGAAGTTCTGCAAGGACCAATGATAAAATGCACTAAAGTATCTATCACAAGGGAAAAATGCACCCGGGATTATGTTCGGAAGGGAGCCATTTCGTCTAGTGACGAAGATGTCGAGGGAATCGTACAACCTCACAACGATGCACTGGTAATATCTATTCTTATCAATAAATCTCGAGTTAAATGTGTGCTAATTGATCCAGGTAGCTTGGCTAACTTCATCAGATCAAGGTCGTGTAGCCATTGGGATTACATGACCAAATTGTACTACTTGTCTGGGTATTGAAAAGTTTTAACATGGTATGTGAGACCACGAAAGGAGAGATAATCTACCGGGGTAATCTAAGAAACACAATTCTATATTATCAATGGGGACATGAGGTACACGCTCTATTCGGAAGGCCATGGGTCCACGACATGAGGGCGGTACCCTCGACCTTTCACCAGGCGTTGAAATTTCCCACACTAGAGGGAGTCAATAATATCTATGGAGAACAACCGACAACAAGAGAGAGATTTGTCGTCGACGAGGTAATGCCAGTGCCCGCGGGTTCGACATCAAGCAACATAGAGCTGACCAAAAATGAAATAGCAATCACTGATACCGGCTTTCGCCAAACCACAGAAACAGGAAGGGAACAAATGAGGAGGACGATTATGGCGTCCTGAGGTCATTCATAGCTCCTGATGACACCTACGCCACAAAATCAACTGTTCAAGAATTGGAACAAGTCATATTAATCAAGCATTTACCGGACCAAACGGTATACCTGGGCACGAGATTAACCCCCGAGCTTAGAAAAAAACTTATTGATTTTCTTAAAGCTAACACCAATTACTTAGTTTGGTCCCATATTGACATGACAGGGATCCCTCCAAAGATAACCACTCATTAGCTGAGTTTGGACTCGAAGTTCCATCCGCTTAGGCAGAAGAGGCGACCACAGTCCAAGATCAAACATGTGTTCTTCAAGGATGAGGTATCCAAACTTCTAAAATAGGATCCATCCGAGAAGTGAAATACCCGGATTGGTTAGGTAACATAATGCTAGTACCGAAGAAGGGAAATAAACTAACAATGTGTGTGGATTATAAAGACCTAAACAAAGCATTCCCTAAGGATTCTTTCCTCCTGCCTAACATTGATCGAATGATCGACGCGATGGCCGGGCACGAGATACTCAGTTTTATCGACGCCTACTCCGGGTAATAACGAATTCGGATGGACTTAGGCGACCAAGCAAAGAATTCTTTCGTAACCAAATTCGGCACCTACTGCTATAATGTAATGCTAGTTGGATTAAGGAACGTCGATGCCACCTACCAACGCCTAGTAAGCTGGATGTTCGAGGAACAAATAGGAAAATCAATGGAAGTTTATATTAATGATATGTTGGTCAAGTACCAATGAGTAGAAGAACATTTGAAACATTTGCAGGAAACCTTTGACATACTAAGGAAATACAACATGAAGCTAAACTCGGAGAAGTGCTTGTTCAGGATCGATTCCGATAAATTTCTCGGGTTCATGGTATCCAACCGAGGGACATAGATCAAACTGGACTAAATAAAGGCCATAGAGGACATCACTGTAGTGGACAACATCAAGGCGGTTCAAAGACTAACTGGGCGTATAGACGCATTGGACCGGTTCATCTCGAGGTACTCGAACAAGACCCCCGGTTCTTCTCACTCTTGAAGAAGAAGAATAATTTTTCCTGGACTCCAGAATGCCAGCAAGCTTTGGAAGAACTCAAACGGTACCTGACGGTCCCCCCTCTGTTGCACACCTTGAAGGCAGACAAACAATTGTACCTCTACTTGGCGGTTTTCGAGGTGGCGGTAAGTGGTGTCTTAGTGCGGGAGGAAGAAGGTACAAAATTTCCTATTTACTATGTTAGTAGAACTCTAAGAGATGCCGAATCGAGGTATCCTCACTTGAAAAGTTAGCACTCGCTTTGCTAAGTGCTTCCAGGAATCAAAAGTCGTACTTTCAAAGCCACCCTATATGTGTTGTAACCTCTTACCCACTGAGGAATATCATGCATAAGCCCAAGATCTCAGGTTAGTTGGCAAAATATTCCATAGAGATTGGTGGGTACGACATAGATTACTGATCCAAACTGCCATAAAATCTCAAATTTTGGCAGACTTCGTGATTGACTTTATGCCGGCCTTAACACCCAAAGTGGGAAAATCATATTACTCGCCTTGGTGACTCATTCGAGAATCTAGACCCTATTCACGGATTGTGCCTCCAACGCGAAAGGGTACGACTCGGTATTTTGTTAAAACCACATGCAGGAAGCGTGATTAGGCAGTCTATTAGAACTGTAAAATTGACTAACAATGAATCTGAGTATGAAGTCATGATTGCAGGTCAGGAATTGGCTATGAGCCTTGGGGCCGAAGTGATCGAAGCAAATACGACTCCCTTATCATCTTAAATCAAGTCAACGAAACGTTCGAAGTAAAAGAAGAACGAATGTGGAGGTACTTAGACAAATTGCAGGTGACCCTCCACCAATTCAAGGAATGGGCTCTGCAGCATGTACCCCGAGATCAAAACAATGAGGCCGATGCACTGGTCAACTTAGGGTCATTTGTCGACTCCGATGAATTAAGCTTAGGGGTAGTGGTACATCACATGAATTAGATGGTAGAAGAAGTCACACCGAAGTAAACTCGACAAGTCTGACTTGGGAATGGAGAAACAAATATATATACTAATAGAAGACATGAAAATTGCCTACGGATCCCCAAGAATCAAGAGCCCTGCGCACCAAGGCGGCATGATTTTGCTTAGTCAAAGGGGCATTATTCAGGAGATCCTTCTTCGGTCCACTAGACTGATGCTTAGGGCTAGAAGAGATATGCTATAAGAGAAGTTCACGAGGGCACTTGTTCAGAAGCGAATCAGAGTCGGCTACTACTAGAATGAAATGGGGCAGGATGGGAAAAATTTCGTATGAAAATGCAATGAGTGCCTGAGACATGCCCCGATGATCCATCAACTGGGAGATATACTCCACCCGGTCCTGTCTCAATGGCCTATTATGAAGTAGGGAATGGACATCGTCGGTCCCACGCCATGGGCACCCGGTAAGGGTCAACTTATACTATTCATGACCGTCTATTTTTCCAAATGGATAGAGGATCAAGTTTTCTACAAGGTCCGAGAGAAAGGAGTCATCGACTTCATCTGAGATCACATAATATTTCGATTTGGGATACCAATTGAGATCGTTTGCGATAATAGGAAACAATTCGTCGGCAACAAGGTGAGTAAGTTTCACAAAGATCACAAGATCAAGAAGTTATTGTCGACGCCTTATCACCCGAGTGGGAACGGGCAAGCAAAATCAACGAGTAAAACTATACTCCAAAACCTAAAAAATAGGTTGACTGGTTTGAAAGGAAAGTGGAAGGAAATCTTGCCCCAAGTCCCGTGGGCATACCATATGACCTCGAAGTTGAGCACCGGGGCGACTCCATTTTCTCTTGTCTATGGAGCTGAAGCCTTAATACCGGATGAGGTAGGGGAACTAAGCCTCAGGTTTCAGTATGCTACCAAAGAGTCAAACGGCGAGGCCATGATCACGAGAATGGAGTTATTGGATGAAAGGCGGGAAACCAGCCTGGTCCAGTTGGCAGTCCAGAAATAGTGAGTAGGGAGGTCCTACAACCAAAGAGCCAACCTTCGACATTTTTATGTAGAGTTTTGGTATTAATAAAGGTAACACTACACACCAGGAACCAGGACGAAAGGAAACTAGGCCTGAATTGGGAAGGACAATATCGAGTCATCGAAATAACCGGCAAAGGCTCATATAAACTCGAAGTGGGAATCAGTGTGCGACTACCAAACAACTAGAACGTGGCACACCAAAGCGGTACTACTGCTAAGGTACAAACTTAATTCCATTTTAATTTAGTTGTATTATAGACTAACATATGCAGGTACTCTGCCCGGGACGAATATTAGTATTAGGTCTAAAAGCATATGTTGTACTCTCTTTCCCCTAAACAGATTTTGTCCCCAAGTGGGGTTTTTAACACAGTTTTTAACGAGGCAGTAATAAAATGTGCTACCTTAGATTTGAAGACCAACCTTAAAACGAAATTGATGATCATTTGCATCGGATCAACAGTATCATAGCCCTCACAAAGTTTGGTCTCGAATACTATGTGTCAAAAGCTAAGGCTTGGTGGTTAGGATTCATTGTAAGGGTCAAACACTCATGCAAACCATTCCCACATAGTCCACTCTAGCCACGACATATGGTTTATGTGCCTCCGATCATGTACCTTGCATATTACGCAATGAAAGAAGTTTCTACTTCCCTTACACTTTATTACTACGCATTTTACTTCTTTGATCCTGGATCCTAAAGCCCACGTGTTATCCCTACTCGGGACTGTCGACCGATAAAACTTTGGACTACCTGGGCTACCAAATCTCGGAGGCGCCAAGCCTATTAGGAAGTTACCAGACACGAAAGGTTACGACCACCCTAAAAATGGCTCGGAGACGTCCGAAGTCCATAATCAGAATGTAAGTCCCTTACAAAAAATCAAAACCCATTAAAAGGTTACCCTTGGGAAAAATATCATCTAAGACACTTAAGCATCTTAAACGCCTTAGTTTTATCGAAGATTCGAAGCCACAAGTAACCCGGAGCCACCATCGAAATCGGGCCCCATTCGGACATCCGAAGAACGGACACTCTAGACTACATTTGATTTTATGCTAAGGCATTAAAGACGACATGCAAATAGAAAATTGAATATTGATTCTTGAAAGTAAAGATACAATATTTCCTAAAGGGGGAAATTTTATATATTCAAAAAACTATTTACAAAGGCACGACAAAGCAGCCTCAAAATGAAAAAAAAAAGAAAATATACAAGGGGAAACTAAAAAACTAAGGCATTTACGCCCGGTGTTCATCGGGGATCGACTCATCACCAGAACCGTCGGAACCCTCGGAGCCTTTGGGACCCTATGGATCATAGAGTTCCTTTGCCTCAACCTCGAGTCTCTTGGCTTCTTCAATCTCGGCTGGCAGGTCAAAACCTCGGGCATGGATCTCCTCGAGGGTCTCTCTTTGGGATAGTCGCTTTACATACTCGGTCTTCGTCATTAATCGAGCCTCGGCTATTTCCACATCAGCCTTATACTGGGCTAGCATGTCCTCGATGTTAGAGAGTCAAGGGAAGTTGCCTCCAAGCTGGATCTCAGCGCGTTATATTCTTGTATGAGGGCATCCCATTTCATAACGCCTGAGTTAAACTATGCGCGGAGTTCATCATTTAACCAAGACCACTTCTCGGCCTTGTCCTTTCCACCCAGATTTGGTTCTAGGTAGATGTCAGCTCCGCTTTTGTAACCTTTTTTTCCTAAGCGAGGAGGTCCATCCTGCACTTTCATGCCTCTATCGTGGCCTTGAACTCATCCATCTCAGCCCGAAGTTGGTCGATCAGGTCTAACTTCTCTTGGACCTGTGAAGCTACGTTGTTAGTCACCACGAGTAGATTCTTGTTTTTAGCCTCAAAGATCCTTACCTTCTCGACCAGGTCGTCATGCTTCCGTTTCAAGGACGAAGCCTTTTTCTGAGCCTTTTCCAGCTCGACTTGGATAACTGGGAGGTCCTTGAGGGCCTCTTCTTGTTGTTCACTAAGATCCTTCTACATATCCTTCTTCTAGACTTTCTTTATGAGTTTGAACTCGAGATGGATTATCTCCAAGCGGGACCGAAGGAAGCTTTCATGATGAATAGAATCCTGAAAAACAACAAAGTCATTAGAATATGTCTAAAACCAAGTGAAATTCGCAACGGATATGAAGGATAAACGTCCTACCCGGTTCAGTGCCTGTTGCTCCACATTGAAGAGGCTGTATGTGCCTACTTCGTTCACCTTAGACTGGTACTCAACGGTCACTAGGCAACAAAGGTAGCTGGCCACATCCACTGGAGCAGATAGTATCCGGGCATCTGCTGGGATAGTAAGAATGAACATTCTCTTGTGATCGGTGTCCACGCTCAGGGAAGGGAACTGCTTCACTAATTTTGGGCTCGATCTCGGCTCGCCCCCCTCCCCCCGATGGCACATACTTTTTTGGGACCTCTAGGTGACCAAGCCCGAGAAGTCCTCTAGCACGACCATGTCCATGCCATCAAAGAATGTGTTGAGGGCATCATCTGGGGCCGACACCTTCTCATTTGATTTATCTTTGCCCGCTTGAGACTATTCGAGCATTAACTCAATATAGGATGGCATCTCCAACTACCTCATTTGGAACAAAAGTGATTTCTCGGGAGGCCGCAACCTCCGTCTCTGATGAACGCAAAACACACACTAAAATATGTTCATCATCGAATATTGTAAATTATAATATCGTATCCACAGGGAGTCGAGTTGAATGGTATTATGTTAGTTTGTAGCTAGATTACTATCCAAGATAATAAACAATTTAGAGTTTTCTATTTAATACTAAAATTACCTAAGAACCTAAATTATTGGCTAATGACAATCGATGAAAGTAATAAGCAAAGAAGGTTATCAATTGGGAGAAAATAGGGGTTGATAGGATTGGTTCAAGGAAAATGTTTGGAATTTAACTCTAGATAATTCACTTCTAATGTTCAAGTGAGTCTCTCAAATTTACTTGGTTATTAGTTCCACTGTTTAGTAAAAACTCCTCTCTCGATCAAGTCTCAACCTCACAAGATGAACTAGTTTTAAGTACGTGAAGATATTAAATAATTCATAAAGGGATGGTCTTTAGGAGAACCTATCTCGATTATCCTCCTAACAAGGTTTAATCAACAATTCAACTAGCCGCATTCGATTACTACGAAGAATTAATGATTTCAACAAACAAAATATAATGCAACCAATATCACAAGTTATGCCTCTCACGATTACATTTACAAGTGAATATAGATGCATCAATTAAAATATCCAAAACAATTAAATACATACAAATATAGTTAATTATCCACAAACAAGTATCAATACACCAGATCCATCAAACCCTAAAGAGATCTACTCTACATATACAGAGTAATTCATCACAATTAAGTTCAAAGTACAGAAAAACATAAAACAATCCAAACCTTTTACTTGAGTTGGGATTGAATGATGGATTACTTGTGCTCTTTCCTCTCCCACTTCTCCTTAGCCTCCTTAGGTCTTAGATATGTCAAATGTCCCAAAAATACCGTTTTCCATGTATATATACCAAGTAGGGTCGGGCACAAATGAAAACACCTTCTCATACACGAAATAGGGCACTTTTTCGGAGTTGGACATGCGTGGACGCATACCCGGAAGTGTGCTCGCGCACTTGGTTGTGAACTTTAGCCACTATTTTTCCTTACATGCACACCCAGTGCGCACTCGCACACCTGGGTGGCATCCTGCTCGATTCTTTGTTTCGTTCTTTAAGTGCACTAGCGTCCGTTGATCCCTAAAAACGATCCCGACTTAATTACTTGGGCTTTCACTTAGACTTAAAAGCTCTAAATTACTTGAATTCATTCCATAACATCTACATAGCTTGGAATCAATCCTACAAGGAATAAAACACACAATTGGTGCAAAACACTAGCGATTAAAGCTAAACTCAAATAAAGTGCCGTAAACTGGAGTGCAATAGAGACTAAAGCACGTAATTGTAGCCTACCATCAAAATCCCACACTTAAACCATTTCTCGTCCTCGAGCAATCAACCACACTTCATATAGACACGACCTTATTAAACAACTCGCCTAACTCATTACACCAAGAATATTTAAAATAGACTAAGCACAATAGTGTAACATCCTTGCCCCAATATTTGACTCACATTTACCACGCATTATTCACAACCCGCTCACTTACTCTAACATAGAGGTCAACGACATACCACACATTTCCTTCATGAATCATGTGCAATCCCACAACAATAGAGAATAGTTCGACCCACAATAAAATTTAAGAACGATTAGGAACTCAAGATAGAAAGAATTCGCTCACACTAAGAAACAACATTAATATGCCACTAAAGATAAACCATAGGCTTGCCCATAGTGTACTACTCTACTAATTGAGCTCAGCCAGTCAATGATCAAGTAGGACTTTAATTGGTTGTTTTTAGGCTTCTGGACGGGTAGTATACATTTAGATATAAGAGTGACTACGCCACCCTAAGAACTTTAATACATACAATTCATTGTTCAAAACCCCACACTTATGTCAAACCATAACCCCATCTTAACATCATTGTGCATTAAATCCCACATCTTCAAGCACAATTACATCAATAGCCACCACTATCAAATAATATTTTGCACAACATTACAACTATTTCTTTCTTTTCTCATTCAATTCAAGTTGCTCTTACTTTTTAAAAACAATGAACCTTTCTCCTTATTTCAATAGTTCCACTCAAAAGCCAAACCAACCACCCCACACTTCAACTTTTACAAAGTTCATAACAAACTCAAGTGCTCATGAGAGGTGAAAAGTTCAAATAGATGGTCAATTCAAACAAATGGGTAAGTCTTGTAATATGGTTGCAAAAGAAATATGATTACATGCTCAAAAGGGTTAACTAAGATACATACCAGTTAGGTGGGTAAACACATATAATTGGATTAACAAAGAAATTCCTATATCACTTCCAAGACTGAACAAAACTACTATTTCGCTTTGGAAACACACGGGGCATGTTCTAAACATCAAATGCAATGCACATAATAACACAAAACCTCACACACACATCGCAGATAATTCACTTAAGATTAGACTATCAAGATACTCTACTCAAAGATGTTAAGCAAAGTTAAAATCACACACTTTAAGGTACTTATACAAGAGTACACAGACTAAGCCTAAGCGTCACACTAAAGAACTCACACTATCCTCAAGGTTTAATGAAGTCAAGAGATATTTCCATCAATTCAACTCAGAGCACAAGGTTTCCTACTCCTAACAAAAATGAAATCTAACTACACCCGATTCAAACGAACCCTTGGAAAAGAACCGTTTCCCAAAGAAAACCCAAAGGGGGAATCGAAAATTTTAAAAATTTATGTTTTAAAAAAAAACAATTCTATCTCTATCTACTACAACTAGCAAAAAGAAAGAACTAATATACATATATACAACATACAATTGTCCCCCCTCCCCCCCGCCACACTTTAAATTGTGTCTTGTCCCCATGACACAAAACTAAAAAGCATAAGGTAGAGGAAACTTCCCTGAATCTCTAGTCGGGGTCTGAGTTGAAGTCGGGCTCCATTTCACGCTCCCGAACTAGTGCACACTTCCATGCAGACAACTTCTTCTCAGCCTTCTTGGTGTAAATCCCACACTTATCTTTCTCAATCACTGAAGCCTTCTCTTTTGAACTCTTCACCATCCACTCAACACTTGCAGCTGGCTTCTCATTTTTCACCCTTGCTGCTACATTCATCTCAAACGTCACGGTCTCCTCACCCACTCTAAGTATGATTTTCCTATCATGTATATCCAGTATAACTCTACCCGTTGCTAAAAATGGTCTTCCTAGGATGAGAGGGACCTCTTTTTCTCCTGCATATTCACCACTATGTAATCTACAGAAAATACGAACTTATCCACCCTCACCAAAACATCTTCTACTATCCCCTGGGTGTTATAGTCGTTTGGTCTACCAGCTACAAAGATATTGGCACCGACCTTATATCTCCAATCTCCTTCTCCAGTTCCCCGTAAATAGACAATGTCATTAGATTAATTGAGGCACCAGAATCGCATAAAGGTTTATCAAAATTAAGAGTTCCTAAAGAGCAAGGTATCATAAAACTCCTTGGATCTCCACATATTTGTGGGAGTTTATTTTGCAATATTGCACTGCAATGCTCTGTGAGTTTGACCACTGAAGTCTCTTCTATCTTTCTCTTCTTTGTAAGGATCTCCTTCACGAACTTTGCATAAGATGGAATTTGTGAGAGCACTTCTGTGAGAGGCAAGTTTACATTAACCTGTCTCAGCATATTAGAAATCTCTCAAACTTTTTGTCTAGCTTTTCTCTATACAATTTGGGGAAAAGGTAGAGTAGGCATGTGATTGCTCTCTTTACTAGTGTCCTCCCTTCTTGAAGTTTCCTCCTTCTTCTTTTTCTCTCATCCCTTCTTACCTTTCTTCTTCTTACAATATTTAATTTTCAGCTCCTTCCCATTTTTCTTTCAGGTGCAGCTTCTTTTTGAATTGGAGTGGTATCTTTGAAAACTTGTCTTCTTCTCAAAGTCATATCATTTACCGTTTCTTTGAGTTTCCTTTTACAATCAGCTGACAGAGTACCTGGGATTCTCTTAGATAATATAGTTACAATTTGTGTCACTTGTCTCTCCAAATTACGGCCTCTCGTCTGTCTTGATAATGAATGAATTCATCAAATATTCTAACCTAAACTGAATTGGTTGTCGAGGCTGAAACTGCAGCCTCTGCTGATTGACAAAAGAAGGAGCTCCTTGAAATCTGGAGTTATTTTGTTGCCATACATTTGTTGTACCCCTGTGTGAAATCCATGAAAAATCGGGGTGCTTCTGACCCATTGCATTGAAGTTATAATTACCCACAACATTAACTTCTTCAGTTGAGGCTTGACACTCATGAGTAGGGTGTCCTCTTCCACATATGTCACATGCTGCATGAGGCTCATTATGTATCGAAGTAAGGTCAGCTTCCTTATTTCTTTTGCCATGGCATCAAGTTGTACCTGCACATATGTGTTAGAATCAACCTGGTGAACACCAGTTGATCTTCTCCTTTTAGCAATTTAAAAGGGCCACTAATTTGCATCTTCGGACAACTCATAAAGAATAGTGACTATGTCATATGGAGTTATTTTCATTAATGGGCCTTCAGCTGCATTACTCAATGTTCTGCGTGAGGTCGATGTCAATTCATCCAAAACATCCTGGAATTGCATCCAGAGTTCAATTTTGCTATGTTGACACTTTCGCACTATCTCCTTAAATCTCTCCCAAGCTTCAAACACAATCTCAGTCTGGTTCTGGCAGAATTTATGGATTTCTCTTCTAAAATTGCTCGTTTTAGCTGAGGAGAAATATTTAGCAACAAATTTTCTTATCATCTCCTCCCATGTTCTAATCGATCCCTGGGGCAAGCTTCGAAGCCAGTGTTTTGCATCATCTTTAAGTGTGAAGGGTAATGCCCTTAGATAAACTACATCTTGTGACACACTATTATATTGAAAGGTGTTCATTATCTCGTTGAAGTCCATTAGATGATTGTTTGGATCTTTGCTCATCTTTCTTCTGAAGACACAATTGTTTTAGAGGATTTGAATAAACCATTGCTTCAATTCAAAATTGATGTCTGCAATTTAGAGTTTAGTGTTTAATACATAAAATTACTTAAGAATCTAAACTATTGGCTAATAACCATCGACACAAGTAATGAGCAAAGAAGGTTATCAATTGGGAGAAAATAGGGTTTGATAGTATAGGTGCAAGACAAATGTTTGGGATATAACTCTAGATAAGTCACCTATAATGTTCAAGTGAGTCTCTCGAATTCACTTGGTTATTGGTTCAATTGTTTAGTAAAAACATCTCTCTCGATTAAGTTTCAACCTCACAAGATGAACCAGTTTTAAGTACATGAAGATATGCAACAATTCGTAATGGATTGGTCTTTAGGATAACCTTTATCGATTATCCTCCTAACAAGGTTTAATTAACAATTCAACTAGCCGCATTCAATTACTACGAAGAATTAATGATTTCAACAAACCAAATATGATGTAACCAATATCACAAGTTATGCTTCTCCCAATTATATTAACAAGTGAATATCGATGCAAAGTTTAAAACATCCAAAACAATCAATACATAGAACTAGAGTTAATTATCCACAACCAAGTATTAATACACCAAATCCATCAAACTCTAAAGGGAACTACTCCTTATATATGGAGTAATTCATCACAATTAAGTTTAAAGTACAGAAAAACATAAAACAATCCAAACCCTTGTCTTGAGTTGAGATTGAATGATGGATTCCTTGTGCTCTTGCCTCTCCCACTTCTCCTTAGGGTCGGGTCCAAACATAAACACCTTATCCTACGCAAAATATGGCACTTTTATGGAGTTGGACGTGCGCGTACGCGCACCTGGAAGTGTACCCGCGCACTTGGTCACACACTTTAGCCATTGTTTTGCCTCACATGTGGTCCTAGTGCGCACTCGCGCACCTGGGTGGCTTCCTGCTCGATTCTTCATTTTGTTCTTTAAGTGCACTAGCGTTTGTTGATCCCCGAGCACGATCCTGGCTTAATTCCTTGGGATTTTACTTAAACTTCAAAGCTCCAAATCACTTGAATTTATTCCATGACATATACATATCTCGGAATCACTCCTACAAGGCATAAAACACACAATTAGTACAAAATACTAGTGATTAAAGCCCAACTCAATTAAAGTGTAGTAAATTGGGGTGCAATAAGCGATTAAAACACGTAATTATAGCCTACCATCAGCCACTCTCTCTAGTTCCCGAGCTAGAGGGGGATCGACCTCGTGGTCACCTTTACCGATTGCCGCATGATCCCTCTTGTTAAGGATCAAACCATGAGCAATGAACTCAATGAACTCAGGCTGACTGCCGCTGGGGAGATGCGGTGCAAGTGGAGATTCCTTCTCGGGAGGAAAACATGACATCCCATAAAACTGGTTTCCTCAGAGTATACCCCTATCCATTTACCCTAGGCCTGGTAGGGCCGTCTTCTCCGCCGATAGACCCCGTGGTTCTCGATTTTTGCAAGTGATATCAAGTGACGCTCGGCCATATTCATCCATCATTCTGGCGTACTGTTTACATGATAAGGAATTTTTCCAATATGGTCGAGGGGATGCCTTTGACCCTCGAGTATCTGATTAGAATGTACAGTCCCCGCCTTTACCGGGGCAGTCTGATCAAACTTCATCGCCGGGCCTCGAAGGCTTCCTTTACTTGTATCGATGAAGAGAAGGACAGAGGGTGGACGAGCCGCTTTGTTCGGGTTAGGACCTCAGATTTGATTTTATTCGAAAGGATGTCGTTCCATGAGGAATGGAATATGAATCGTAAGTTTAATACTTTAATCTTCCTTCATGCCAACTTTCCCTTGAACTAATTCCCTTTGATAATGCAGCTGTTGCGTGGTACCCTGATGCGGTTAAGGACCTCCCAAGCTGGGTTCGCCAGCTTGATTCGATCTGCCCGTATGTCTAGCGCGTATGGCGTGATCTGGCCAGGGGCCGATGGGAAGCTAAAGACCATGGTGGGACCTTTCCTCTTGCAATACCTGAGTTCTATTTTAAAATAGACGTCTTTTGAATATACTCTAACCTTTTATGTTCTGTGCTTATGAAGGCCTAGGGGAGGCTTCTTTGACAAGGGAAGCATCGCCCGAGGAAGCAGATATCCCAAGACCGAATGAGGAGAGGAAGAGAAAAAAGGAACCGTTGATCGAGTTTCTGGGGCCATCGAAGGCTATAGTGTAAAATTCCAAGGCCGACTCCGCGTCTTTAAACGAGAAAAATAATTTCCCGACATCGCCCGAGGGAGGTGTAAGTGTAACTGCTGCAGCCTTTCAGGGTAGGTCAGATGATGTCCCTGAGTCAATTTCCAGTCGAGAGAGGCACGGGATGCCCTCAGTGGATTAGTTGTGGGAGCTTAGTTGCGAGTCGAAGATCCCGATCGATCTATCCGTGGTCATTGATGTAGGTCATTTTCTGCCGGTTTCAACATTTTTCCCGAGGGAGGCACGGGATGCCCTTCGACGCGGGGGCGTCTCTCGGAGGGAAAGACGTAGTCGAGGGTCTCCTTACTACAACCGAGAAGAATCCCGAGCTTATTGCCATGTTCATTTTCGAGGAGGCTGAAAGGCTTTGCAAACAGGTAGTTTCCTCGTCGATTGTTTCGAGCTTGGATTAGTATTTCTTTGATTGCCCTTCCTTTATGCTTTCAGGTGAAAGTGCTTTATTATCGGACCACGGCCAAGTTCCAATCTGAGCTGGCCCATTATGGGGGGGGGGGGGGGGGGGGGGAGTGTAGGATATTTTTATCGGAGGGGGACGAGCTCAGGGCCCTTCTTGCGCAAAAGGAGGAAGAAGTGCTGGTCCTCCGAGCCTGTTTAGAAATGGTATCTCGGAAACAGAGCAATCTTGATGAGCAAGTAACATAGCCTTCTGTATGTTTCATTTTGGTTCTAATTAGATATCAGTACTCGACACTTATCGGGCTGATCTCTGTAGCTTAAGGAGAAATATGCCCTGATGCGGGAAAGATTCAGAGCCAGGGATGCTGAGATTCTTAGGTTCAAGCAGTATGTGAATGTGATAACCTTTGAGAGAGACGCCCTCCAAGGGAAGTTAACCTCGCTTGAACATTGCCTCCGGGATACGAGGGATGAAACTAGTAAATATAAGGACCTCTATGATAAATCGGTCACCGCGCTATCTTCAATTAAGGTTGAAGCTGATTCGCTCATAGACTCGTATAAAATTGATGTTGCTGCTGAAAATGTCCAAGCCAAGAAAAAAGCCAGGGAGGCCAAGCTTGAGCTTGCCCGAGCTCTGGAGCATGCCCGATTAATTTCTTGGAGGCAAGCTCTCGAGGATATACATGCAGGGGGCCTCGATATGTATTCTGAGATCGAGAGGGTGAAGACCCTAGAAAAGGAATTGGAGCCTGTGCTTGATTTGAAGATGATTCGAGTAGTGGCTCGGAAGATGATGGAGACGAGGGTGAAGTCCCCGAGGGGGAAGAGGCCGTTGAAGATCTGGGGGCCGAGGGCCAAGCCGCTAGAAGCATAACATCTGAGGGAGCCATTGAAGGCACACCCCACCGGTAGATTAGTTATTTGTTTATTCTTTTTTCCTGCGTAAGGGCTCCGACTTTGAGCTTTGTAAATGCGCTTTGTGAACTTTCACCATATTTAAAAGGCCCTTTGTTATTCCTCGTTTCTTCTCTCGTCTCTTGAAATAGGCTTCGATGCTTGTCGATGATTAGTCCGATGAATAAGACTTAGAAATGAAACCCTTATGGTTACAAATTGGCCCTGCAGCTTTTTAGGCTGGCACTTAGGCTCTTACGCATTGGGTTGGTACAACCTTTAATGTGGCTGGCGATTAGGCTCTTACGCATTGGCCTTTAGGCACTTTTTAGTTAGCCGTTTAGGGCTCAGTCTTCGAGTCGGGTTTATATTCGAGCTCATCGACCCTTAGGTTCTTTAAGTCCCCTGAGGCTTTTTAGGCTGGCGCGCAGGCTCTTATGCATTTGGACCTTAGGCGTTTTAGTTAAGCTTTTCGGGCTCAGTCTCCGAGTCGGGTTTCGACTCGAGCTCATCGGCCCTCAGGTTTTTTGAATCTGCCCTGAGGCTTATTAGGCTGGCGACTCGGGCTGTTACGCATGGGGTCGGTACGACCTTTAACTATTTTTTTGAAGTTTTTTCGAAGTTATTGGAGGCCTGTGATTTTATGGCAACAGTCGAACGTCTCCGAGTTGCGTTAGTTTGGCCGGAGCCTTATGACGGTGGTCATTGTATTTGGTCGTAGCCTTTTATCCCCCGAGTGAGATAGTCTCGGCGTCTATATTGAGGGCATGCCTTTTTAGGGGTCTTACAAGTTCGAATATATAGCCTTGACTTTGATATCTGGATTATGCCTTTTTAAGGTCTTACAAATTTGTACATGCCTTGCTTGACGTCTTACAGTTTCGATGGTTCCTCGTGGCGGGATTACATTGGTGGCTTGTGGAGGGATTATGAGCTCGATGTTGCCGGCTCTGAGGTCTTATGACTTTGATTTTTGGGTAACTCGATGGGGTGACTGTCGAGGATAGTCCCCGAGTCAGGGTTATGCCTTTTTTAAGGTCTTACAATTTAAATTTTGCCTCGTTAAGGGCTTAGATTGTTGATATTGCCTCATGGAGGGCTTATTTTGTTGACATCACCTCATGGGGGGCTTACCAGCTTGAAGTTGCCAGACCTGAGGTCTTATGGCTTCGATTTTTTGGTAAATCGATGGGGTGACTGTTGAGGAAAGACCCCGAGTCGGGGTTATGCCTTTTTAAGGTCTTAAAATTTAAATGTTGCCTCTTTGAGGGCTTAGATTGTTGATATTGCCTCATGGAGGCCTTATACTATTGATATTGCCTCTTGGAGGGATTACGAACTTGAAGTTGCCAACTCTGAGGTATTATGGCTTCGTGTTTTTGGTAACTCGATGAGGTGACTGTCGAGGACAGTCCCCGAGTCAGGTTTATGCCTTCTTCAAGGTCTTACAGTTTAAATGTTGCCTCGTTGAGGGCTTATATTGTTGATATTGCCTCATGGAGGGCTTATACTGTTGATATTTCCTCATGCAGGGCTTACGAACTTGAATTTGCCGACCCTGAGGTCTTATGGCTTCGAGTTTTCAGTATTAGTCCCCAAGTGTTTGGTAGTTCTGGCCCTGCGGCCGTTTCTTGAAAAAATAGCGAACTTCTTTGAAGCGCGAAGTGTTTTGATGATAAGAGACTCTCCTTTGATTACTTGGTACAAGTGTACATGTTTTCGCCACCGAGGATTTGATTATTCTATGTGGACACAGTTCATTCTACCTTTTGGCCCGATACATTATTCTCCTGTCGAGACCCTCTTTTGCATATTTTAGTGATCTCGAAGGACGCCCCTCAGTATTCCAGGTTGATCGAAGAGAAGCCTTGAATACTTTGTGAGTTCTCCTCAGGTAGCATATAGGTGTTGCCTTGTTAAAAACCTCGTCGGTAAAACTCATTTGGGATAAAATTCCGACGTGAGGGAAAAAGTGCGCAACGAATGCTTTAGAATCCAAGGCCGTCAAGGTGTCTTTGATCGGACACCTGCAAGAAATTATTGCGAAGCTCAAAAATTAAAAGGGAGGAAGTTATAACCTAGCAATAATAGCGCTTGAGCATTGATATGTTCCAATTGCTTGGAAGTTGCTCGCCTTCCATGGTGCCAAGGTTGTAAGTCCCTTTGCCGATTACTCCGAGGACGCGGTACGGTCCTTCCCAGCCCGGTCCGAGCTTCCCTTCATTAGGGATTCGAGTGCTTAGGGTGATTTTTCTTAAGACTAAGTCCCCAACTCCGAAATATCGGAGGTTTATTCTCCTGTTATAGTATCTTTTGATTCTTTGCCATCCAGACCAGTGAAGCTTCTCGCTTCTCATCTAATAGCTCGAGGGCTGTAGTCATAGCCTCACTGTTTGAGTCCTCGGTGGCATGTCGGAATCTGGAACTAGGCTCCCCAACCTCGACCGGTATCAAAGCCTCAGGCCCGTATACCAGAGAGAACGGCGTCTCTCCTGTTCTTGATTTAGAGGTAGTCCGATATGCCCACAGTACCTTGGGTAGTATCTCTCTCCATATTCCTTTTGCATTTTCTAACTTCTTTTTTAAGTTTTGAATGATGGTCTTGTTCGTGGACTCAGCCTGACCATTTGCACATGGGTTGTAGAGCGTTGATAGGATCCTTTTGATTTTGTAATCTTCAAAAAACGTTTTTACTTTGCCTCCGACGAACTGCCTCCCCTTATCGCACGTTATCGCGGAGGGGATCCCGAATTGGCACATGATGTGATCCCAGATGAAGTCAATGACTTATTTTTCTCTAACCTTCACGTAGGCCTGTACTTCCACCCATTTTGAGAAACACTCAGTCGTAAATATAATAAATCTAGCCTTACCTAGCGCCATTGGTAGGGGACCGACGATTTCCATTCCTCATTTGATGAAAGGCCATGGTGACGAGACTGAATGCAGCTGTTCGCCGAGTTGGTGGATCATTGGCGCAAACCTTTGACACTTATCGCATTTTCGGATGAATCTTTTGTGTCTCTTTCCGTACTGTCCCAATAGTAACCTGCACTGATCACCTTTCGAATTAAGGAATCGGCACCTGAGTGATTCCCACTGCTGCCCTTGTGAATTTCTCAGAGTACATAGTCGGTGTCTCCCGACCCCAAGCATACTTCCAAGTTCCCGTCGAAGGTTCTTCTGTATAGAGTTCCATTTTCGTTGAGTGAAAATCGGGTTGCCTTGGTCAGAAAGGCCCTTGATTCTTTTGGGTTTGCGGGTAGCTTCCCACTTCCCAAATAAACGATGTACTTACTTCTCCAATCCCATATTAGGCTGGAGGAGTTTATTTCGGCATGGACTTCTTTAATCACTGTTTTGGATAGCTGAACAACAACACCGAGGAGTATGTCGTCTTCCTTGACGGGCGACCCTAGGTTTGCAGTGCATCTGCCTCGTTGTTTTCCTCTCGAGGTATGGACCAGAGTGTATTCTTTGAAGCGATGCAAAGTGACTTGAAGTTTGTCTAGGTATCATTGCATCCTGTCCTCTTGAACCTCGAAGCTTCCATTCCCCTAGTTTACTACCAGAAGGGAATCACATTTTTCTTCAACGATTTCAGCTCCTAAGATTTTGGACAATTTGAGACCTGCAATCATAGGCTCATACTCGACTTCGTTGTTAGTCAACTTTGCAGTTTTTATAGATGGTCTAATCAAGCCACCCGTAGGTGGCTTCAGGACTACGCCGAGCCCGGATCCTTTCACGTTCGAGGCACCGTCAGTGAATAAGGTCCATACCTCTGATGCTGTGCCCGTTTCTAGTAAAAGTTCTTTTTCTACCTCGGGCACGAGGGCTGGCGTAAAGTCGGCCATGAAGTCCTCCAAAATTTAGGACTTGATGGCCGTTCGGGGCTGATATTCGATATCATACCCCCCGAGCTCGATGGACCATTTAGCCTGTCGGCCTGATAATTCGGGTTATGCAATATATTTTGAAGAGGATATGTCGTTAAAACACATATATGGTGACATTCAAAATAAGGCTTCAGCTTTCGAGATGCACTTATTAATGCAAGAGCTAATTTTTCTAAGTGAGGATACCTAGTTTCAAGATCTCCCAGGGTTCGACTCACATAGTAGATAGGGAATTGTGTATCTTGATCATCTCGAACCAACACGCCACTTACCGCTACCTCGGACACTGCCAAATACAGATATAATGTTTCGTCCTCCTTCGAGTTGTGGAGCAAACGCGGGCTTGAGAGATACCGCTTTAACCCTTCCAAGGCGTGTTGGTTTTCCGGGGTCCATTCAAAGTTGTTTTTCTTTTTAATTAGGAAGAAGAAGTGATGGCTCCGATCTGATGATCTCGAGATGAATCGGCCTAACGATGTTATCCGCTCGGTCAGCCGCTGTACAACCTTCACATTGTTTACCACCGTGATTTCTTCGATGACCTTGATTTTTTCGGGGTTGATTTCAATCCCCCTATTTGATTCCATGATGCCTAAGAAGTTGCCCGAACCTACACCGAAGGCGCATTTCTCGAGGTTGAGCTTCATGTTTTAGCTTCTAAGGATGTTGAAAGATTTTTACAAATGAGTCAAATGGTCCTATGCGCGCAGAGACTTAACTAGCATGTCATCAGTGTAAACTTTCATGGATTTGCCTATTTGATGTACGAACATCTTATTAACTAAGCGTTGGTATGTGGCCCCTGAATTTTTTAGCCCGAAAGGCATTGCATTGTAGCAGTACGTGCCATACTTCGTGATGAACGAAGTTTTTCCCTATCCTCAGGGTTGATTTGAATTTGATTATACCCGGAGTAAGCGTCGAGAAAGGTGAGGATCTCGTGGCCAGCCGTGGCATTGATCAAGCGATCGATGTTGGGAAACGGGAATGAATCTTTAGGGCATTCTTTATTTAAGTCTTTATAGTCTACAGACATTCTTAACTTGTTCCCCTTTATGGGAACCACTACTACATTGGCCAACCATTCGGGATATTTTACTTCCTTGATGGACCCTATTTTGAGGAGTTTTTTTACCTCGTCTTTGACGAACGCATGCTTTAACTCGGACTGAGGCCTCCTTTTCTGCTTCACCGGTATGAACCTGGGGTCGACTCTTAGCCGATGGGTGGTTATTTCCGGTGGGATCCCTGTCATGTCTAAGTGGGACCAAGCAAAGCAATCGACATTGTTAACAAGAAATTGAATGAGTTTCTTCCTGAGTTCGAGGGTTAATCCCGTTCCCAGGTATACCTTTCGATCTGGAAGATGTTCCATCAGGACAACTTGCTCCAAGTCTTCGATCATTGATTTGGTTGAGTCCGATTCTTCGAGGGCGGCGAAGGTTCGAGGGGTGAGAAAGTCTTTTTCATCATCTTCGGGGACCTGTTCATTTCTTGACCCCTCCGAGGTGGAGTATATGGGCACCGATGCCATGTCATGCACGACAGATATTTCCCTTGCCACGTGTTTCTCCCCATACATCATTTTCACGCCATATTTAGTTGGGAATTTTAAAATCTGGTCGAGAGTCGACGCTACCTCCCTCATGTGGTGTATCCACGGCCTTCCCAGCAGGGCGTTGTATCTCGCGTTACCCTTGATGATATGAAACTTGGTATCCCGAACCGTACCGGACATATTTACTTGGAGGGTGATTTCCCCCTTCGTCGTTTCGCTCGTCATGTTAAATCCACTGAGGGATCGAGAGTTGGGCATGATTTGGTCGAGCAACTCGAGCCGCTCCACTACATCCAACCCGATTATATTGGCCGAGCTACCTGGATCCACGAGCACACGTTTAATTTGAACATTATTTAAGAGAATAAATTACCATCGCATCACTATGTGGTTGGGACAGGTCTTTAACATCTTCTTCATTGAACACAACAGTCCCTTCGAGCATATAACTTTGAGTTTGTTCTTTGGTGGTAATGGGCAGTTTGGCCCATTTGAACGTGGGTTCTCGCAGGACATCGGTCTCTCCAATAATTACGTGAATGACGTGCTGGGGTTATCCTAACCCATTCTCTCCATTCGATCTTTTTTCTCGGAAGTGGATCTTGGATCGACTGTTGAGAAATCATCAAAGATGCCTTTTGTTGATCGATTGGGCCGCTTCTTTTTGAGCGGGAGTTCCCCGCGCTTCGTATCGATCTTCTCCGCATGCGTTTCCATCTGTATGTGAGCTTGTTTTGAAATGAAGAGCGTTGCGTGGGCCTTCATAAACGGGGATTTGTATTGGTGCCCCTTCAGGGTTTTGCTGTGGTATGCTGGTGCCTGAAGCAGCTGCACCGTTCTCTCCGTGATCTTCAGGTCGGTTGTTTTCATGTGCATTTACTGAGTTAGACATTTTTTTACCTGAAATAGAAGATTCTTGGACAAGAAAAAGTGTAAAGAATAACTTCCGTTTTCAGGAAACCAACATTAAAACAATCACTATTATTTTTAGCCCCACAGTGGGCGCCATACTGTTTACCTTGAAAATGGTAATTACAATTATATTTGATTTTGTTGTTCTAAAAATACGTGATCTATTTTAATGCAGTTATTTAGGCAATAGATGGTAAGTGAGAGGTGAGAAAACGAAATAAAAGCAAAGGATAATGAGATTATGCAAACCGAGCAGTGGAGAGACAGGGTCTCGAGGTCGATCTGAATGGGCCTTGAGGTCAAGCTCGGGAGCCTGACAAAGTACCATCGAGAATGATATAAGAATATTAAAGGCCTCGAATATGGCCTATTTGTGATTAATAACGAATAATAGATGAATAACAACTAATGAACACAATAAATAAAAGGAAATTAATCAATGAAGCAATTGTAGATAATGTTTTTGTTAGAGAGCAAAGGATATTTTTGTTCTTGTATTCAATATCATGTGCTTTTTACAGTGACACGGGTCCCCTTTATATATGAGGGGGAATCTCAATATAGTACATGTGTAATTATTGAAAAAGAGAGATGGCTGGTACAACCACTTAATGGCACGGTACGAGCCTGTACTATTCTTGCAGACTTGGTCAGCTTTAACCACGTGCCTTCTGGAACTTCCCGCTTTCCCATAACACTCTTTGATGTTTAACCTGCCTCGAGGTATATCGGCCCCTCAGAATACTTCCTCGAGGGATGCACCTCGGAGTTGAAATTCGGACTCTCTCCGATACGACCGAGGTCTAGGCTCGGAATGTTGAAGAAGCCTTAAAATTGGCCTTCTCCGGTTTCACCGCATACAGTATATCCGACATCAGACATGGTAAGCAACGCGCCCCGGGCCGAGTGTAAGTTCTAGACCGCGGAAGGCACGGTGAACAGTTATGCATGACAGATAGAGGGCCGTAATACTCGTGCTCAACCGGATATCACGATGCAAATCTCGCTCGATGTCGATTATGGATCAACAATTATCAGGAAAAGAAGATTTTTACCATTTTAGACTTATCCTAGGATTGAAGATCTCCTACTACATAAAGGGGAAGTTATTATTTTGTAACACACAAATCTAAGAAATAAATTCTTTTTTCTGTCTTTTAGCTACTGTAAAAGACATTGCTCGTTTGTTCTATTCTTCATTGACTGGGCTAGAATCGAGGGTCCAATCGAGGATGAGGTCACCGTTCAATCTAAGTTCAAGCTTGGTCATAACAACACAATTGGTTTGATTGTTTATTTGTTCTCTAATTCAATTAACTAAAACCATGTATCCTTAAAACTACGTACAAATTTTATTGTTATCCAATTTTGGAGTAAACATGAACGTCTTTGATTTTAATTCAATCGTGCTCACATAATCAACTCTCTGTCATCTTCCACTATCTAGTTTGAATATGTGAACCTAAGGCATTGAATGACACTATAAATAGAGACTTTAATGCTCTCACCTAATAGACCTAACAAGAGTTAAGAAACCTAATACGAGCACCAAAAAACAATATTAAGATTTCAAAAAATTATGAACTCTCCCTAAATTATGTTTCTCTTTTGTTTCCGTATGCTTTCACTGTTCGAAGATTGAAGCTTTGGTTGATATACGGCTAAGTAAACCTTTGTTTTGTTTTGCTGCACAAAATAAGGTCAGTATACCTCCACCCTTGTCTTTTGATTGTCTTATTCGAAATCATGAATACACTGTTTTCTTTCTATTGACTGCCTTCATTTATGATGTTTGTCATCATCTTATGAACGTTTGTTCCAACTCATAATGATTTGTTATTGATTTATGGCTGACTATTATGTTTTACGTGTCTCGAACCAGTATTGATTGAGTTACTATGTGACCTTGATGACTACTATTTTGAATCAAATGACATGTACATTTAAGCTCCTTGATGTGCCTTATAATTGTTGCACTCTACGGGCGTTCTGCGGTGCACGAAGGGTTTAAGTAGTCGCATAGTTGACCGCAAAAATGCCATATCTGCAAAATGTTTACTTCAACTCCCCAGCGCACTATACAACCCAAAAAACCTATAATTCGGCAAAAAATTTTCTTCAACTCCCCAACATACTGTACAACAAAAAAAATTTCTTCAAAACATATTGTACAACAAAAAAAATTTCTTCAACCCTTCAACGCACTGACTAAAGATTTTCTACAACCCTCAAATACATTAGCGTACCTCAGCACCACAAACATCGGGTTCTAGGTGAAATTGTATGGGGCCTTACATTGTAAATCAATAATCAATCCGTTGTTAGTCATATGAGTAGTGTAGTTGAGATCGGGTATGTAGATTTTGGTATTCTAAAGATTCGACGACTTAGAGGGTCCTCGGCGGTAGATTGTTCCGGGGTTGTGAATAGTAAAGGTATGTTAAGACATTGATGACTGATTATATGTTCTATGGATAGGTTATCACGGGTTTTCGGAGGTTATTCATTTATTTTGGGAAGGACCGGATGTGGTTTGGAGGCCAGTGGTAGGCCTAATGAGGAGGTGTATTCTACATCGGGTTGGATTTTTTTACTCAGCACAACTATTGTAGCGGGCAGTTTCATAGATGAGGGTTGACTTTATTCGTGTTCTGATGTGTTCTATTTGTTATTCTTCTACCCCATGATGGGTTGTGAGAGTGTTAACTATTTACATATGATGCTGTACCATTTGGACTTTGTGACGGCATTCGAGTGAGATAGCTCCGAGGGTGTTGAATGGTTGAATTGCGCCTTGGTTATGGTCTTTTTGTGTGTGGTATATATAGTGATATCCGTTTCTCCATGGTTATGGTCATGCACCTCACGTGTTTTTTGAATATTACACATATTTTTATTGATTGTGAAAGTCATGCCTCGAGGTATACTATGTGGACATGTGTTTTGATCGGGTCACGTATCGAAGCAGGGTTATGCTGGGATATGATCTTTGTGCTCATTTTTTATATTTTGTTTCTCTTTTGTGAGATAGGTTCATATCATTTCGCTCCGTAGTGGTATATGTTGATCCGTAGGGTGGTTCTCTAATATTATTCTCTTTTCATCATTTGGGTACATCCGAGTTATTGCTTTGTTTGGTGATCGAATTGCATGGTATGTGGCTCTAAATAGGATCGATGTACCATGTTGGTAGATAAGCTTGTGCTGGATGGGGTGAGGTTATTTGACCTGGAATGAATGTTATCGGACTTGATCAAGGTATGTTGGAAGGATAATGTCTCACGACCCAAAATCTCTAAGGTCGTGATGGCGCCGGACATCAACGTCAGGCAAGCCAAATCATTAATTAATAGAAATAACTTTCCGATTTTAAAACATTTCCTTTCACTTAATTACATATTAACCAAAAAAAAGTTTGTCAATTAAAACAATGGTTTAAAGATTACACTTAAGCAATTATATCCCAACACATATCCCAGAACCCGGTGTCACAAGTACATGAGCAATTTCTAAGAATTTAACAATCACTACAAGCCTGTCCGAAATACAACTGGACAAGGGAATGTAAATGAACTAAATACAGTACGAAGGAGACTCTGTCAGCTGCGGGTCGCCTCCGGATAATGCAGCTCACCTAAGTCTCCGAATCCTCCACATTACTATGAAAGTACATGTGCAATAAAATGCACAGCAAGTGTAGCATGAGTACAAAAACAATGTGTACTAAGTAAGTCGCCCGCCTAACCTCAAAGAGGTAGTGACGAGAGGTCAAATTAGACACTTACTAAAGGTCAATTTATAATATTTAGGTATGACATTAAGCATGATTTATCATAGGCAATTTATAAAACATAATTTAATATCTTTAAACTCAGTTCACGTTTAACACTTTATATCTTCGTCATATTAACAATTAATCAACATGGTGATTTAATCTAAAAATAATAAATCGACGGGAAAGAACAACTTCTTCCAAAAGTCTTTTTAATAACTTCAAATCTTTGTCATTTCAATCGATAATTTAATATTTCAGGCCAGTACCCAAGCTAAATATCATAGCAACTACGCAACAAATATCATGCGCAAGCAATGCGGAGGGTCGAACGGCGCGGACCAACAATAATAAAATGTACACTGCCGAGGGTCGAACTGCTCGAGCCATAGATGCATCTACCTGCCCCACTCGCAAATCGATCATGCGACGCGGTTAAAATAATACGGCTAGCATGTTCGCGAATCATACCTGCAACTCAATTGCTTATACGAACCCACACACAAATACAGGGTCTTCCTGCACGCGAATCACTCAAGTGACTCAGGCACCCAAAGTTACACATGTCCGCATAATAAATCCGTATTTTATCAAGAAAGCGGTTTTTCTCAGGAAGGTGGTAAATTCTTATTAAAAGAACCATGAAATATAGGTTTTGAAATCATTTGTTTTGGAAAACTCATTCGTTAAGTTTAATGATATTCCACGATACAACCCAGTCCAGGTACACAAATATCCATAGAGAGATCAATTATCTTTTTAGAAGATTTACAAATGATTCTAGTTTCTTTTAGATATTCAATTACGTTTTCGATTATATTAGAAGTTTAATATTAAAGGCAGGATTACAAGTACAACACGTAAGGCATGCTAGTGGGTCCTAGACTACCCGGACATGGCATAATAGTAGCTATGCACGGACTCCCGTCACCTCGTGCATACGTAGCCCCCGAATAAAATAGCATGTACTGATTTAATTCACCTAGGGGGACGATTCCCCCTCACAAAGTTAGAAAGGAGACTTACCTCGCTCCGAAATTCCCACACCGGCTTCCAAGCCCCTCCGATGACTCCAACGGACGCACAACACTCCGAAACTACTACATAATGGCAAAGCAATAAAAATTCATCCTAATACTCAGAATAAATTCAAATTATATACTTTCCCAACCCCGCTTGGAGAAATGACCAAAATGCCCTCGGGCCTACGTGCCCGGAAATATGAAATTCATGAAGATACATGCTACCCATAGCTCTACTAGTTCAATCATGAAATTTATTCTACATTCCATACTCAAATTCGTGGCTAAATTCAAAATTTACATTTTCTAGGTTTCTTCAAAAATTTCCCAAAATTCCTACCAATTTTCATGTTCAAATCCATGCAAGATCATATATTTAACTTAGGAATGGGAAGACTTCACTTACCTTGTGATTCTTGCTGAAAATCCCCCTCTTGAAGTTCCCAAAACCGCCACACTAAAATGAGAGAAATGAAGAAATTGCCAAAAAATCCGTCTTTAAAACATTCTTCCCAAGCCTCTCTTCGCACCTGCGGTCCAATAGCCGCTCCTGCAGCTCCGGACCTGCGGAAGATCCATCGTAGGTGCGGCTCTGACTCATCCCAACATTTCTCGCTTTTGCGGTCCCCTCACCGCACCTACGCTTCCGCAGGTGCGACCCATTTTTCGCACCTACAGCCTCTTCAGCTCCAGCCCAGAACTCGCACCTGCGGCGCCATTAGCCGCACCCACGGCTCCGCACCTGCGGTCAAAGCCTCGCAGGTACGGTCACACTAGATGACAACAGCCTTCAGCCTTCATCAACTTCAATATTGATCCGTTAACCACCCGGAATACACCCGAGACCCCCGGGTCCCCGTCCAATTATACCAACCTGTTCCAAAACATAATGCGGACTTGCTCGAGCCCTCAAATCACATCAAGCAACACCAAAATCACGAATCACACCCAAATCCAACTCTTTAAGAACTTAGAATTTCAAACTTCTACATCCTACGCCGAAACCTGTCAAATCACACCCGATTGACCTCAAATTTTTCACACAAGTCATATTCAACATTAAGGGCCTGCTCCAATTCACGGAATCACATTCCGACCTCGATATCAAAACTTCCACTTCCGGTCGGATTTTTCTAAAACCTTCAAATTTCTATGTTTAGCCAAATGACCCCAAAATGACATATGGTCATCCGAATTCACTTCCGGTCGCGCTCCCAATTCCAGAATCACCATACGGAGCTATTCCAAAACTCGGAATCCCAAACAAACATCAACCTCACTGATATGCACTTCAAGCCCAAATGCATGAAATCCTTCTAAAATGCTAACTTCCACAATATACGCCAAAGCGCTCCCGGGTTATCCAAACCCCGAGCCGGACATACACCAAAGTCCGAAATAATCATACGAACGTGCTAGAGCTCAAAACGACCGGTCTGGTCGTTACATTCTCCCCCACTTAAACAGACGTTCGTCCTCGAACGTTCTAAGAATTGCTCTGGAGTTACCTGAAATTACTGTTTAACATTTCGAGCACCTGCCCATGCTACCACAACCCTGTTGAGTACATTAACTTGATCAAATCTGAAGATTTCTCCTTTTATCCATATAATAAGCTCAGAATTTATTCAAACCTGAAACTTCTCTGCCTGGCCTAGTCCCAATATATAAGCACTGCATCAACTAGCACACGATATACCAGATCATAACTGCATACCCTTGCTGAATCGGCACCATGCACCGTATAACTCATTATCTGACCATAATGACGCTCCCTGAACCTTAATAGCCAAGGTTCACGAATCCGATGCTCCCAATGCACCTCATAACAAATATACATACACCCTGCTATAATGCTGACGATACCACCACAACGGAGGAAATGTGCAGAAATTCATACTCAAATGCAGAGTTAACAAACCCTTGAATACCTCATCTTGACTAGAATCATTACTTTAGTATGAACCTGAATGATGGTATTTGTTCTTTAATATACACTTCACATAATCATATCGCACTAATCCTTGATTCGATAGTCCCGTCTCACCCAGTATGAAGTGCTCAGACAACAAATAACCCCAAACATGGCCAACAGCCTCACATGATACCACATCGCAGGAATAGACATTAACTCGAACATGATAATAAGAAACGACTCAGGAAAGAACTATTCAACTCACGCAACTAATATGAACTTTTCTCAGAAATTAGGAAATAAAACACAAGAAAATAAATACATATTAACCCTTCTCATGATCACACTATTGCACCGTGCAACCCGATCCAAATAGCATACCCGTGGCGGCGTGCCACCCGAACCCATCATAAAACTCACATAAGGAAATATACACGGAGCTGAATCGCTCACTATTACAAATTACTGAATATCGATCACAAGCACGCTAAGTGCATAATACCATCCTGGGGAGACTGATAGAGTCGTATGCAACAAAACTCAACCACAACTGAGGTGCGATATATATATACACTCTGGATCTCAAGAGCTATCCTGCTCACATAACATCCCCATTATGCGGGACCTTAACACATAAGAAATTATCAAGCCGTTTCACAACTTGCACGACACAATCGCAGTAACACATCAATTCAAGGAAGACGAAACAACACCCGTTGTTCTAATACCTTTCCATGAAAAGCGCTCCACTGAAAGGAACATGCCTGGCTCATACGGATCCCATAATCATATTTAAATCCATCCACAAACATCGAGCCACCTTGCTCGCACCAACTAAGCTAATAACTTTTGGATGGGTCACTATTAACCAACTTTCTCTCATAATACACGTGAACAACCATCATCACCAGGACAAACACCCCATAATCCATAATCAACTGAACTGAACGCCCTTCAGGCGTAAATTCTCAATTTAGCAATATTGCACTTCTTTATACTCAGTCCAAATCTGAAATCCATCAAGTGACTACATGTCACACTTTATACAATCTTTTTGCGGTCATGCTTCCACGACCTTCCACACAAGGCAACAATTCTGCCCATCCATAACACCGACCACACTAAGGCCGCAAAACACATCAAGAACCCATGACCATGGTACAAAGCCTCCTTCACCGAATATCAATCTCAGGTAACACTGAAGATAACACCAGCTTACTCTGAACTTTCAAATCACTTGCCTTGCTCTTGCGAGCTCATGACATCCTTATAAACATCGGACCTAAATCCTTATCAACACACGAGTAAATTCCCATTATCACCCAATCATGCAAATCCTTAAGTAGTAGTCTATACAACCTTAACCCTTCCGGGGTCCGCCTACACCTGACAGGCCATAGCACTCAAATGCTCCCACATGAGATCCATTACGACGGCCGACAAGCCCCGCACACACCGGCACAAACCGCATGCACAACTAAATCATATCAAAGGAACCGATCACTGCCGCAAATGTGCCATCTCAACCATGGCTAATCAATCCATCTTCTTTTAATCATCTTCAATTGCCTCAGGAATAATAGCAACTTCCTTCAACCCATAGCAAACTCAAACCTCACTCATCCCGAGTGACCTTGATTCACGAGACTATGTTTCCCAAATCCCGCAACCCGTCTCATACCCTTCTGATAATCTTTTCTTCAATCCGGAGTCTATTTCTCTCACTCCTCCAATATTATATTGCATGCTGAAATATATCATAGAACATTCAACCATCCTCATTTTTCTCAGAGATTACTCTGCAAAAGCTCGATTCTCGATCATACTGTTGCCTGAAATCCTTAATCGCCACATTCTTAAATTTTGAACTCTCTAGGACTGCTATTGAGAGTCACCCACTCCGACTGGCCCCAAATACAGTCAACTCCAAGGCTCTCCTAGCACAGGAACACCTTTTTCAACGAAACACATGACTGAGTCACTATCTTTACAACTCGCCCATGCCTTAAGCATAAGTTCTAAATCTTCCTAAGCCTAACCCTGGCTCGACAGGGCCAACTTTTGCACACATTCATCAAATCCCACGCACAATCACCACTTTACCCCTTTCCCTTAGCTGAAATAACTTGCCAACACGCCGACAATCCGCAACCCTATGAGAAGACAACCCTACAACCCAACTGCAGATCGTGGGACTCCCCCACTTAGCCTAAAGCTACTCCTTGCACCACTCTAGACCCTGCCGATATCCTTTCTCCTTTGATAACACGATCTTGCTCAACCAATCCATCCAGCTCTTCCAAATCCTCTTGCTAGCGCTCCCTAAATACTCAAATTCTCTAGCATCATTCTCACATTCTGCCTCCTACCGACTGACCACTAGAACCCCTCACAGAAACCTGCCACCCCGTCATTGCTAACCTACCCCCAGAAGACAACCCACCTATGGAAATCACTCGCGGACACCTTCCTACGACGCTGAAATGCACTCTCTCTGCGACTTCAATACCCCATCCTACGCCCTACTTCATTTACCAACTTACTAGTCCGTCCTCTCCTCATGGGCATCCATTAAATGTGCGACAATATCTCAAAATTCCAAGCTATGCTGCCGCTCCCCCACTTTGCGACTGCTCGACTTTCGCTTCTTACACCTGGCCTCCTAGAAATGGAACCACCGCCTAGCCTCACTCCAGGATCATTCTATGAAGCTCTCAAACCAGCAGATCACAATGACTTCAAGCTCTCCGAAGGTCATCTCTTCCCTAGCTGCATCCATTACCAACCTCTATCCGGCATTGAACCACCGCACCTCACGATCTCTGCTAACCGCATTATTCAATGCTTCGTCTCAATGCCCTGACCCCACACAACTGAAGAACCCATAGCACCGCCAAATTAACACATTCCATTTGATAAATGACGACGATGACACGTCACATGTGCATATCCTATCTCACTTGAAGACACCAAGTCCTACTACCTTATCAACCCCAACCAGACGATTCACAACCCAAATTCCCTTCCTCTGCCGGCACAAAAGCACTGAAATCTCAAAATCACACTCTGAGAAGACCTCCCTTCAAACCATTCATCTCCCCCAACATACGGGCAAACGTTCTATCATCATATCGACACCGCGCGACAATCAATTGCAAACATCATCACTACCCGAGCACAGCCTTAAGGCTCCTAGAAACACAGGTACTGAGCTGAAACAACATATTATTCTTCTGCGGGGCCATAACAACAGCCATGACCAATTACACATGGAAGCATCTCGGATTACATTCGTACCACCATTTTTATTCCTCAAATTCCTGATCCATAGCAAGCGCTTCGCGATGCGTAAGATTGAGTAGGAATGAACATAGGCATAAGCCTCAAAGGAATCAACTCGCATGATGAAGAATCAAGAAGGGAAGTACTCCTAACAGCCTTATAGCCTCTCGAAGATAAGTACATACGTCTCTGTACCGATCCGCAAGACTCAACTAGACTTGCTCATGACTCGTGAGACCTACGGGAACCTAGCGCTCTGATACCATGTTGTCACGACCCAAAATCCCTAAGGCCGTGATGGCGCCAGACATCAATGTCAGGCAAGCCAAATCATTAATTAATAGAAATAACTTTCCAGTTTTAAAACATTTATGGAAACAT
This sequence comes from Nicotiana knightiana, assembly GCA_005239525.1. Taxonomy (NCBI): domain Eukaryota; kingdom Viridiplantae; phylum Streptophyta; class Magnoliopsida; order Solanales; family Solanaceae; genus Nicotiana; species Nicotiana knightiana. Next base: position 60,608 of record ML427617.1, read on the forward strand.
TTCATTTCACTTAATTACATATAAACCAAATAAAAGTTTGTAAATGAAAACAATGGTTTAAACATTACACTGCAATTACATCCCAACACATATCCCAGAACCTGGTGTGACAAGTACATGAGCAATTTCTAAGAATTTCACAATCATTACAAGCCTGTCCGAAATACAATTGGACAAGGAAATTTAAATGAAATAAATACTATACGAAGGAGAATCTGTCATCTTCGGGTCGCCTCCGGATGATGCAGCTCGCCTAAGTCTCCGAATCCTCCACATTGCTATGAAAGTACCTGTGCAATAAAATGCACAACAAGTGTAGCATGAATACAAAAACAATGTGCACTCAGTAAGTCGCCCGCCTAACCTCAGAGAGGTAGTGACGAGAGGTCAAATTATACACTTACTAAAGGTCAATTTAGAACATTTAGGTATGACATTAAGCATGATTTATCACAGGCAATTTATAAAACAGGATTTAATATCTTTCAACTTCGTTCATGTTTAACACTTTATATCTTCGTCATATTAACAATTAATCAACATGGTGATTTAATATAAAAATAGTAAATCGACGGGAAGGAACAACTTCTTCCAAAAGTCTTTTTAATAACTTTAAATCTCTGTCATTTCAATCGATAATTTCATATTTCAGGCCAGTACCCAGGCAAAATATCATAGCAACTACGCAGCAAATATCATGCGCAATCAATGCTAAGGGTCGAATGGCGCGGACCAACATAATAAAATGTTCACTGCCGAGGATCGAACGGCTCGAACCATAGATGCATCTATCTGCCCCGCCCGCGAATCGATCATGCGGCGGTTAAAATAATACGGCTAGCCTGCTCGCGAATCATATCTGCGACTCAGGTGCTCATACGAATACATACACAAATACAGGGTCATCCTTCTCGCGAATCACTCAAGCGACTCAGGAACCCAAAGTTACACATATCCACATAATAAATCCGTATTTTATCAAGAAAGCAGTTTTTCTCAGGAAGGTGGTAAATTCTTATTAAAAGAACCATGAAATATAGGTTTTGAAATCATTTTTTTTTTGAAGACTCATTCATCAAGTTTAATTATATTCCACGATACAACCTAGTCCGGGTACACAAATATCCATAGAGAGATCAATTCTCTTTTTAGAAGATTAACAAATGAACTCTAGTTTCTTTTAGATATTCAATTACGCTTTCGACTACATTAGCAGTTTAATATTACATGCATGATTACAGGTACAATACGTAAGGCATGCTAGTGGGTCATAGACTACCCGGACATGGCATAATAGTAGCTATGCACGGACTCCCGTCACCTCGTGCGTACGTAGCCCCGGAAGATAATAGCATGTACTGATTTAGTTAACCTAGGGGGACGATTCCCCCTCACAAAGTTAGAAAGGAGACTTACCTCGCTCTGAAATTTCTACACCGGCTTCTATGCCTCTCCGATGACTCCAACGGACGCACAACGCTCCGAAACTACCATATAACGTCAAATCAATGAAAATTCATCCTAATACTCAGAATAAATTTAAATTATATACTTTCCCAACCTCGTTTGGAGAAATAACCAAAATACCCTCGGGCCCACGTGCTCGGAAATCTAAAATTCTTGAAGATACATGCTACCCAAAGCTCTACTAGTTCAATCATGCAATTTAATCTACATTCCATACTCAAATTCGTGGCTAAATCCCAAATTTACATTTTCTAGGTTTCTTCAAAAATTTCCCAAAATTCTTACCAATTTTCATGTTCAAATCCATGCAAGATCACATATTTAACTTAGAAATGGGAAGAACTCACTTACCTATTGATGCTTGATGAAAATCCCCCTCTTGAAGCTCCCAAAATTGCAACACCAAAATGAGAGAAATGAAGAAATTGCCAAAAAATCCGTCTTTAAAACATTCTGCCCAGGCCGCTCTTCGCACCTGTAGTCCAATAGCCGCTCCTAAGGCCCCGCACCTGCGGAAGATCCATCACAGGTGCGGCTCTGACTCATCCCAACATTTCTCTCTTTTGCGGTTCCCTCACTGCACCTACGCTTCCACAGGTGCGACCCATCTTCCGCACCTGCGACCTCTTCAGCTCCAGCCCAGAACTCGCACCTGCGGCGCCATTAGCCGCACTTGCGGTCAAAGCCTCGCAAGTGCGGTCACACTAGATGACAACAGCCTTCAGCCTTTATCAATTTCAACATTGATCCGTTAACCACCCGGAATGCACCCGAGGCCCCCGAGACCCCGTCTGATTATACCAACCAGTTCCAAAACATAACGCGGATTTGCTCGAGCTCTCAAATCACATCAAACAACACTGAAATCACGAATCGCACCCAAATCCAATTCTTTAAGAACTTAGAATTTCAAACTTCTACGTCCGACGCCGAAACCTATTAAATCACACCCGATTGACCTCAAATTTTGCACACAAGTCATTTTCAACATTACGGACCTGCTTTAACTTCCGGATATCAAATTCCAACCTCGATATCAAAACTTCCACTTCCGGTCGGATTTCTCTAAAACCGTCAAATTTCTATCTTTAGCCAAATGACCCCAAAATGACCCACAGTCATCCGAATTCACTTCCGATCGCGCCCCCAATTCCAGAATCACCATACGAAGTTATTCCCAGACGCGGAATCCCAAATGGACATCAACCTCACTGATATGCATTTCAAGCCTAAATTCATGAAATCCTTGTAAAATGCTAACTTCCACAACATACGCCGAAGCGCTCCCGGGTTATCCAAACCCCGATCCGGACATACACCCAAGTCCGAAATCATCATACGAACCTGCTGGAACCTTCAAATCCTGATTCTTAGGTCATTTACTCAAAATTCCAATCTTAGTTGATTTCTCCAACTTAAGGCTTCTGAAATGAGAAATTTTCTTTCCAAATCAGTTCTAAACTTCCTGGAATTCAATTCCGCCCACGCCCATGGGTCATAATACCTAAAACGAAGCTGCTCATGACTTCAAACCGTCGAACTACGCGCTAGAGCTCAAATCAACCGGTTGGGTCCTTACATAATGTCACTGGTCGGCTTAGATTTTTTGCTTTGGATTCTTATCGGGCAAGAGAGCTCCACGACTTGTTGATCTGATGAGTGGTTATGAGTTTATGCATGTTTCCACCATCAATGGTAGTGTACAAAGGTTTAGGATAAAGTTCTATTTTCTGTCACAATCCCAATTTCCCTCCGTAGGATGTCCTGATGGCACTTAGTCTCTAAGACTAGGTAAGCCTAATAAGCATGGGAAAATAACTGAAATATCAGATAAACTCTTAAATAATCAACAACTATATAAAATAAACTCCGCTGTCAACATATACAGTTTCCCCAAAACCTGGTGATATCAAGTCACAAACTCTACAATAGTATCATAGTCATCCCTATAAGACTGTACTAGTAGAAGATGAAAACTATAAAAGTAGATAAAGGGTGACTCTAAGGCCTGCGGACGCTGGTAGATGTAGCTTGAAGTCTCCGCATATGAACTGAACTCACTGATGCCTAGACTGGTAGGAGGTACCCTGATCTTCACAAAATGATTTGCAGAAGCGTAGCATGTGAACACCACAACGGTACCTGGTACGTGCCAAGCCTAACCTCGGTAGATTACTGATGAGGTCAGGTCAAGGACCTACTGGAATAAATAAGAAAAACTGTATCGGTGTATGGCAGTGTAGTAATAATAGCAATGAAATTGGAACAACGATAACATATCAAGGTTAGCTACACACAACTAAATCAAATAATGCAACACGAAGAAAACAAGGAATGGTAAGCTAAGGAAACAAAACAACCAAAGACAAGTGCAGCAATAGAGAAATACCAACAAGAGTCATTACCGAGGTGCCGCCTCGTAGTCTTAAATCACAAGAATAATTCACAATCTTCCCTTATATCACCACGGGAGCCTTGCATTAAGTTTTGAAAATCATTTTCCCAAAATAGTATCCCGCGTTTTAGCCCACCTTATCACACCACTTGGCTTCTAGTAGTTTCCCCACCAGCCACGCGTATCAAGCCCAACTTATCTCACTGCATGCTTTTCAACCCCAAAACCTTATACAACTGCATGCGTATCAATATCACAATGTGTCACAAATCGGAACTCAAGTGCCCAATATCACAACTTGCTAATGAAATAAACAAAAATAGTGTTTTCACAATAAAGAGCTCATGGCTCAACCACAATGTACACAAGAGTCTCAACAAAAACAACCGGAAGTGAATAACTCAAAAAAATAGTATTTCATAACTTAACACTTTGCCTCAATGTAAATCACGACCTTTATAGCTCAATGCCTCTTTCAACAACAAGATTTCCCAACATAACAGCTTCAGGTAAAGAATTCATGGTTAAATAATGAATAATGAATAGAGGAAACAACAACAACTTCAACTAAACATATAGGGAAATTAACATATAATGAAGATAGACTGTACATGATGACTATATCAGGTTAAGGTAACTGAATTAAGGCATGGAAGGAATCTACATAACTAAAACTACAAAACTAAACATATAATGAAGATAGACTGTACATGATGACTATATCAGGTTAAGGTAACTGAATTAAGGCATGGAAGGAATCTACATAACTAAAACTACAAAACTAAACATATAATGAAGATAGACTGTACATGATGACTATATCAGGTTAAGGTAACTGAATTAAGGCATGGAAGGAATCTACATAACTAAAACTGGTAAATTTCCACATTTAGCCCGTGTACCCATTCATCATCTTGGGTACCCGGCTTCCACACTTCAAAATGATTACAAAACAACATCAATACTAAGGAGTAATTTCCCCAGCACAAATTTAGGCAAGACACATACCTTAAAACACGCTACTCAATCCACTAGTAGGCCTTTCCATCGATTATCCAACTGCAAACGGCTCGAATCTAGCCACAACAACTTCATACTATAATAAATATAAACTATAGGAATGTACTTCGAACAATAAAATTGTGATCTTTGTAAAGAATTAAGAACTTAACTCGGGCTCGCATCTTAGAATCCAACAAAAATTAAAAAATCCAAACACCAATTTAATTAGGAGTCCAACCATACAAGAATTTCTCAAATTCGAATTCAAATCGCCTTTCATATCCCCAAACTTTAGCCTAAGAAGTTTTCACCATTTTCCCCGAATTTTTCAACTTAAACCACTAATTAAATGAAGAAATTAACAATAGATTCATGTAATTTAACAAAAATCGAGTTAGGAACTCTTACCCCAATGTTTTCCTTTAAAATCACAAAAAGTTCACCTCACACCGGACTTTCCAAGTCCAAAAATGGATTATGAAACCCAATCCTCGAACTAGATCTTTCCTGCCCAGGTATTCTATATCTGCAGCCCTTTAGTCGCACCTGCGGAAAATCTATTGCAGGTGCAGTTCCCACTTAAATTTTGAGGTTCGGCTTCTGTGGACAATGGCTCGCACATGTGAGCCCGGTTTTGCGGAGAAAGAGACCGTACTTGCGGTCCTGCCCAAAGCCTCCCTTTAAATCTCGCTTTTGCGCAAGCTGGTCCACGCCGGTAGAGGCATATCTGTGAGCCCAACCATGGGCTCTACTTTTCACTTCTGCGCTTCACCTTCTGCACCCGCGATTCTGCACCTGCGGTCAATCCCTCCATAGGTGCGATGACATCAGCAGGCCTGGGACTTCAGCAACATGAACAAGCAAAAATTTGTTTCAAATTCAATCAAATACACACACGGGGCCCACTGGACCCGGTCTGAATGTACCAAAATGTTCCAAAACACATAAAGGACCTACTCGAGGCCAAAAATCACATAAAACAACATCGATTTTACGAATCGTAACCCAATTCAAGCCTAGGAAACTATGAATGTTTGAATTCCAAAACTAATGTCGATTCATACCAAAATAACTCTGATTGACTTCATATTTTGCACACAAGTCATGAATGACATGATGGACCTATTTCAACTCCCGGTCCAACCTTCCAACCTTCCAAACGTTCAACTTTCCAACTTTTACCAATTCATGTCGACGCGACCTACGGACCTCCAAATCAAAATCATGACACACCCCTAAGTCTAAAATTACCAAAAGGAGCTATTGGAAATTCAAAAACTCCATTCCGAAGTTGTCTACACAAAAGTCAAACTACGGTTAAGTCTTTCAACTTTAAGCTCCAACCTAAGGGCTATATGTCCCATTCCACTTCGAAACACCCCCGAAACTAAAACCAAACACCCCGGAAATTCCCTCAACCACAATATAACATAGAGGATGAAATAAATAAGGGATCATGGCAAAAATACTCAAAACGACCGACCAGGTCATTACAATTTGAGATGAGGTTGGTTACCGGTACCGGTCTTGTTATTGAGCGGCTACTATGATTAGAAATTATTTCTACAAGTATATTAGTTATTTTTCATTTTATGGTATTACATTTGGGTTATGATTATGGATTGATTTGACTTTTTCAGACGTATACAACGTATAGATGTGAGAATTGAGTCAATAGATTCTGGATATTGGAAATTCTACTCTAAGGTTTACGGGCTAAGGTTGCAGTAAGGATCCTCAACTAGGTTGTGTTGAAAGGTTTATATGGCTTGTCGTGATGCTGGATCTCCCATGGGTAGGTACATGAGGATGTTGTCCGATTATTTGATGGCTTTGAAATGACTCTTGGCACTTTCAAGGACGAACAAAAGTTTAAGTGGGGGAGAATGTAACGACCGGACCAGTCATATTGAGTAGTTGCACTTTATTTGGTGTTTTACTGTCTCTAGTAGCTTTATATGGTGTATTACAACTTTCATGTATCATTGGTTTTGGTTTTCAAGTGATTCAGAGCTTAGTTGAGAGAATGATTCTCATTTTAGAAGCTTTAAGTTGGAAGTGTTGACCAAACTTGACTTTTTACGTATTTGATCTCGAATCAGACTTTGATAGTTTAGTGAGCTCCAGATAGTGATTTTGGACTTGGACGTATGCCCGGAATTGAATTCGGAGGTCATTAAGCTGATTTGACTTATTTTGCCGAAAGTTGGCAGTTTGAGTTTTTGAAGTTTCCCTATGTTTGGCCATGGTTTGACCTTATTGGGTTCAGAATTTGGTTTTGGGAAATCGAATAGGTCCCTTTTGATATTAAGAACGTATTTGCAAAGTTTGGTATCATTTGGATTTGGTTTGATAAAATTCAGACGCTTGGTGACAATTCTAAAGGTTCTTAAGTTTTCTTTTTGAAATCCTGCGTTTTGATGCCCGTTGTGGTTCTATATATTATTTTGGTTTTTTGAACGAGCGAGCGAGTTCGTATTTTATGTTTAGTCTTGCGTGGATGTTTTGGTGCGGAGCCTCGAGGGCTCGAGTGAGTTTCAGATTGGTTTTAGATTTCTTTTGTTAAACTTTCTGTGCTGGTTCTAGTGTAATCAGATTTGCAATGAGAAGGTCACAAATGTTATACATGAGATTTAACATCAAAATCCACGGGAATCTAAATTTTGGGGATTTTTTCTATATTTTGAAAACAGAAAATTTGGGATTTGAGAGTTGAGAGTTAAATTGGACTTGAATTTGAAAATAACTCAATTATGAACTCGTGGGGTTATGGATAGTCAGAAACTATTCTTGGACCGAGGTTTTGACCGGGTGGGTCTGAGATTGACTTTTGTTGACTTTTGGGGAATTGTGTAAAGATATTAACTTTGTCTATTGAAATTAGTTTCTCTTGCATTGTTTGATGTTATTGGGTCATATCTGGTAGATTTGAGCTTTAGAGAGGCAGACTTAAAGGGAAAAGCCATTTTTCGTATTTATTTGGCCTGATAGAGGTAAATATCTTGCCTAATTTGTGTGTGTGAAATTACACCGTATGATTGGGTTTAATTGTACTGACTAAATATGGGGAAGATGTGTATACAAGGTGACAAGTGTGGACACGGGCTTATGTGTGGTATTTGACCAGTTTAGACTCTTAGGTCCTGTATAAGCATTTAATTGAAGTTGTTGATACTTGTTCTATATTTCATTATAAAGTTATTATCATAGTCTTTAACTGTAGTTGTTATTACATATTCTAGTTTCCATTGTCGAGCTTTCTCTTATATGAATTTATTTGCAGTTGTTGTTACATGCTATTCTTTCCGTTGTGAAGTTATTCTCATGCATTTCTTTGTAGTTGATAGTTCGGGACATCTCTTTCCTTGCTTAGCCTATGTTTTGCACTTGATTTGAAATTTGCTATTTCATGGAGATACCTTCATTGTTGTGTCATTAAAGTTGTAGTTTGTAAAACCTATTAAAACTATTGGTGGTTGAAATTGTTGGTTATTGGAATATCTTACCTTGTTAAGTTGTTGTCATTCCTTTTGTTATTTTTGAGATCGTTTTATGCATTGTGGTTGAGCCGTTAGTTACGTGTTGTTGTAACATTAGTGTTTTTGATTTGGAGGAAATGTTTTGGCATATGGGTCACATGTGGTGTGAGTTGATTATTGTGTTGTGATATTAATAGGCAAGCGGTATTATACATGGTAGCGTGTGGTCTTTGCCGTGCGAAGGTGATTGTTATTGTGGGCACGAGGTGCCACGCATATAAGATTCGAAATTGTGACTCATGATTTATGGTCATGAGGCGTGGTGCCTTGGGGTAATTCTTGTTGTAAGTCTATGCGCTGGGAATGATTTGATCATTTGAATTGTCATGTGTTTCCTCAATTGAGTTCATTCATATATCACCGACGTTCTGATTTATTACCCGCCTACTTCTTGCTGCCATTTGTGGTTTTATTATTTCAATGTTGGTTTAAAATCAATAATCTTACCACTGTTAGACCTATATTGATGTTCTTTCTATTGTTATATTTATGTATATCTTGCAGGTTTATATGTCTAGTAGCTATCTTGACCTGGCCTCGTCACTACTCTACCGAGGCTAGACTTGATACTTACTGGGTACTGCTATGGTGTACTCATGCTACGCTTCTGGACATTTTTTTTGCTGATTAAATACCTTTGATCGTATTGTTGAGAGCTGTGTCTGTGCGGCTGGTGTCACGACCCAAAATGTCACATGTCGTGATGGCGCCTATCATAATACTATGCAAGAAAACAATAACAAATAACCACACATCTTTAAATTAAAACACAATGAAATAAGCTTAATAGTAAAAATCCCATAATAAGTGAAAAGAGAATACTACAACTCAACACAAAATCCCCCAAAATCCGAGTGTCACTTATTACATGAGCATCTGAATGACAACATAGTCTGACTACTTAGACACGTTCTAGAAAGACAGGGAAGTACAAATAAACAGAAAAGAATGAGAGTCAAGGTCTTCGGACGCCAAGGCAGCTACCTTAGTCTCTGACGGATAAAGCTCCAAAGCTAGAAACCGATGTGCCCAGAAGTACCTGGATCTGCCCACGAGGTGCAGGGTCTAGTATGATTACAACCGACCCAATGAACTCAATAAGTAACAAGACTAACCTTGGACTAAAAGTAGTGACGAGCTCTAATAATTACAATCTAAATCTAGATGTATAACATTAATAATTCAGAAAGAAATCCAATAATCAGTTTGTAAACGGTTTAGAAAATATAGACATGCTTTCAATATTTAACAGATTAAGCTCATCGCAGATAAAATATGCCAAGAATGAATGAGAGGAGGAATGTTATATCTCTATATCTACATTTCAAAAGTGCATGTCACATGTAATGCATCACAATGATAACCTCACGTACTCATACTCTTAGAGTTCTCGATCTAACTGTATCAACTCTAACTCATCACACTCAGTCACTCAACAATATATGGTACTTGCGCTCACTGCTGGTACGTCAGACTCCGTAGGGGAGGATCCTGCCCAAGTGCTAATAAAACTTCTTGAAGCATGCAACCCGATCCCATCATGAAGCAGTTATACCTGCCGCATCGTGCAACCCGATCCCATCAATATCACTAACAATAGGCCCTCAACCTAACTCAGTCATCAATATCTCTAGTCCCCCGGGCTCAGAAAACTCATGCCAATCAACCCAAAACAATGATACATGAGGTAACGATAAATTTTAACAGAGACTGAGATATGATATGCAAATTATGAATGCAAATGAGTAAATAACTGCAATTTAAGCAAATAACTCGGCACCAAAAGAATGATCATTATGGGTCCCAACAGTACCACATAGCCTAAACATGATTTCTAACATAAATCACAATTCAAATTCTCTAACACATAGATTAAACATGAATAATAGCAAGAATAAGTGACTACACAGTTTCCCGAAATCGACCGAGTCAAAATTACTATGGTGCACGCCCACACGCTCGTTACCTAACAAGTGTGTCACCTCAATACGAACCACATAACATGTATTTTAGGGATTCATACCCTCAAAATAAAGTTTAGAAGTGTTACTTACCTCAAACCGTGCAAAACTCTTCTCCAACAAGCCCTTGGCTCGGGAATCGACCTCCGAATGACTCGAATCTAGGCACAAAGAACTGAATAGAATCAACACGAGCCATATGAATCAATTCCATATAAATAAGCTAAGTTCTTTAACAAAAGTAAAAAAGTCAACTCAAAAAGTCAACCCTGGGCCCTCATCTCGAAATCTGACAAAATTAACAGATTCAGAACTTCCATTCAACCACGAGTCCAACCCTAGCCAAATTACCAAATTTCGACACCAAATCGTCACTCAAATCTCCAATTATTACTCTCTAATACATGAGTCAAAAATCCTCAATTTTCACTACAAAAATACCAAATCTATGGGGGAAATTCAATGGTATTCAATATAGATAGATAAAAATGACCAAAATTTGCTTACCTCTTGGAAAATCCATCTATAATCGCCTTAATCCGAGCTCTCAAAGTCAAAAAAATGAATAAATCATGAAATCCTCGAATTTAAGTCACTGCCAGGCATTTCGCTTCTATGGAACATTTAGCCGCTTCTGCGATACCGCTTTTACGGTTAAAAATACACACCTGCGGAATTACACTAGAAACCCGACCTCGCGCACCTGCGTTCCCCTCTTCACACCTGCGGGAGCGCATCTGTTGACAAATTTTTCCGCTTCTGCGATTTTCCCACGCATCTATGCTTCACAGCAGCCTTTTCCCTTTTCACACCTGTGCACACCTAGTCGCTTCTGCAGCTCTGCACCTGCGGCCAATTCTTCTGCAGGTGCAATGACACCAGACCTGAAGCACTTCAGCATATCACCTAAGTCAAATTTTTATCTGTTAACCTTCTAAAATCCACACGAGGCCCTCAGTACCTCAACCAAACCTACTAACAAATCCTAAAACTCGTACGACTTATTTGAGGCCTCAAATCATATCAAATAACATAAACACGAATCCAACCCAATTCAAGACTATTGAAACTAATGAATTTCCAACTTCTATAATCAATGCCGAAACCTATCAAATTGACTCAGATTGACGTAAATTTTTTCACACTAGTCATAAACGACACAACAAACCTACTATAACTTCCGGAACAAAAATATGAGCCCGAAAACTCCAAAGTTAACTCTCGGTCAAACCTCTTAACTTTCCAAACTTCGCATTTTCCCAACTTTCGCCAATTTAAGCTAAAATCATCTACGGACCTCCAAATCAATATTCGGACACACTCCTAAGTCTAAAATCACTATATGGATCAATCAATACCATCAAAACTCCGTTCCGGAGTCATTTGCATATAAGTAAATATCCGGTCAACTCTTTCAACTTAGGCTTCCAACCTTCAGACTAAGTATTCCAATTCATTTCGAAACATCCCCGGAACGAAACCAAATACACCAGCAAGTCACATAAAAACAAATGAGCACAGAAGAAGCAATAAATGGGGGAACGGAGCTATAAGACTCAAAACGACCAGTCAGGCCATTACATCCTCCCCCTATTAAACAAATGTTCATCCTCGAACGAGTCTAGAATAAAACCTGGAGTCTCAAATAGGTGTAGATATCTGCTCCGCATCTCCCGCTCGGCCTCCTAAGTAGCTTCCTCGACTTGCTGACCTCTCTACTGCACCTTCACTAAAGCTATATTTTTTTACTTCAATCATAGAACCTGATGATCCAAAATGACCGTCGGCTCCACATCACAAGTCAAATCACCATCTAACTGAACCGTGCTAATGTCCAAAACATGAGACAGATCATCAGAATACTTCTGGAGCATAGAAACATGAAATAGGGATGAAAACTAGATAGTCTAGGTGGAAATACAAGTTGTAAACCACCTCTCAAGTCCTCTCAAGTACCTCAAAAGGGCCAATGTACCGAGGGATAAACTTGCCCTTCTTCCCGAACCTCATAACACCCTTCATGGGAAAAACCCTGAGTAATACCTTCTCCCCACCATGTAACACTTCTGTCTAGACTGTGTGGTGCGAAGCCGATCCTCAATAAACTTAACCTTGTCCAAAGCATCTTGAACAAATTCAGTACCCAATAGCCTCGCCTAACCCTGCTCAAACCAACAAACTAGAGACTGACATTGTCTCCTATACAAAGCCCTATACAGAGCCATCTGATTATCGATTGGTAGTTGTTCTTCTAGGAAAACTCTGTAAGCAACATAAGTTAAAGAGCCCCTGAAATCCATGACACAAACACGTAGCATATCCTCCAATACCTTAATAGAGCACACGAACTGTCTGTCCGTCTGAGGGTGGAATGATATACTCAACTCAACCTGTGCCTAACTCTTTTTGCACTGCTATAAAAATTTGTGATGTGAACTGCGTGCCCCGATCTAAAATAATGGACACTGGCACATCGTGAAGGTGAACAATCTCGCGGATATAGATCTCAGCCAAATGCTCCAAAGAATAGGTAGGCCCAACTGGAATGAAATACGTAAACTTGGTCAACCGGTCCACAATCACCCATGTAGCATCAAACTTCCTCGAAGTCCATGGGAGCCCAACTACGAAGTCTATAGTGATACACTCCCATTTTCACTTCGAAATCTCAAGCCTCTGATGTAATCTGCCCAGCCTCTGATTCACGTAGTTCACTTGCTGACAATTTAAACACAGAGCTACAAACCTCACTATATCTTTCTTCATCCTCCTCCATAAATAGTGTTTCTTCAAGTCCTGATACATATTTGCGGCACCCGTATGAATGGAATACCGCAAAATGTGGGCTTTATCAAGAATCAAATCTACGTAACTCATCTACATTGGGCACACAAATGAGTGTCCTTGAGGACAAGCAAATAGGGTCATCAAACTGACGTTCTCTGATGCGATCATATAAGGAAGACCGAGAATCCACACAAGCTAGAACCCTAGTAGGCTCCGAAACATCTAACCTCACGAAATGATTGGCCAAGGCCTGAAAATATGTTGCAAGAGGTCTCTCACCAACAGGAATAGATGCAAGGATATCCATACTCGTTATCTTCCTACTCAAGGTACCCGCCACCAATTGGCCTTCTCAGGATGATACAAAATGGTAATATCATAGTCCTTTAGCAGCTCCGACCACCTCCGCTGCCTCAAATTTAAATCCTTTTGCTTGAACAAGTGTTGGAGACTCCGATGATCTATAAATAACTCACAAGACACAACGTAGAGATAATTCCTCAAAATCTTCAATGCATGAACGATAGCTGCCAACTCCAAATCATGAATGGGGTAGTTATTCTCATGAGGCTTCAACTTGTGGGAAACATAAGAAATTATTCTACCCTCCTGCAATATGAGACACCCAATACCAATTCGAGAAGCATCACAATACATTGTATAAGAACCCAATGTTGAAGGCAAAACTAGAGTTGGAGCTGTGGTCTAGGCAGTCTTGATCTTCTCAAATCTCTCCTCACACTCATCTGACCACCTGAATGGAGCACCCTTATAGGTCAACCTGGTCAAAGGCGCTTCAATGGACGAGAAACCCTCCACAAAGTGGAGATAGTATCTGGCCAAGCCAAGGAAACATCGACTTTCAGTAGCTCAATACCATCTGGGCCAAATTTAAACTAGTTCTATGTTCTTCGGATCCACCTTAATCTCCTCACTAGAAACCACGTGCCCCAAAAATGCCACCGAATTGAGCCAAAACTCACACTTGGAGAATTTGGCATAAAGTTTCTCCTCCTTGTAGTACAATCCTCAAGTGTTGTACTTGCTCCTCCTGGCTACGTGAGTACACCAGGATATCATCGATAAATACTATAACAAGCGAATCGAGATATGGGTGGAATACACTATTCATCATATGCATGAATGATGTTGGGGCGTTGGCCCGTACAAAAGACATCACAAGGAACTCATAGCGACCATAAAGGGTCCTGAATGCCATCTTCAAAATATCTGAGTCACGAATCTGCAACTGGTGATACCCAGACCTCAAATCAATCTTAGAGAACACCCTAACTCCCTCAAGCTAGTTAAATAGGAAATCAATTCGGGGCAAAGGATACTTGTTCTTAATTGTAACTTTGTTCAACTTTTGATGGTCGATGCACATCTCCACAGTACCATCTTTCTTCATGACAAACAAAATTAGTGCACCCCAAGGCGACACACTAGGCCTAATGAACCCCTTATTAAGAAGTTCCTGAAACTACTCTTTAAATGCCTTCAACCATGCTGGTGCCATACAGTATGGAGGAGTAGAAATGGGTTGATTTCCCTGCACCAAGTCAATACCAAAATCAATGTCCCTGTCGGGTGAAAATCCAGGAGGTTTGCAGGAAACACATCCAGAAAGTCTCGCACTACAAGAACATAATAAAATAGTAGGAGTATCAAAAATGGCATCCCTCACAAAATCCAAGTATGAAAAATCCCAACAATCCGTTGGGCCTTCAAATATGAAATCACCCTACCGGGAACATAGTCAATAGAACCTCTCCACTCGATCCTAGGTAACCCCTACATCGCGAATGTCACGGTCTTAGCATGACAATCAAGAATATCATGACATAGGGACAAACAATCCATACGCAGAATCATGTCAAAATCAACCATACTTAGAAGTAAGAGATCAAATCTAGTCTCCAATCCTGTAATAGTCACCACGCACGACCGATACACACGGTGCACAATAATAGAATCGCCCCACTAGAATAGATACATGAACATGTGTAACTAAGGACTCACGGGGCATATCCAAATAACAAACAAAATATGATGATACATATGATAAGTGGAACCGGGGTGAAACAATATAGAAGCATCCCTATGGCATACTGAGACAATACATGTGATAACTGCTTCTGAAGCAACATGCATTGGCATGGAAGGGAAGGGATAGTGTCGATCTTGACCGCCACCTACTCGACCTCCCGGTCTAGGGCGACCTCTAGCTATATGGGCCCTACCCCGAGCTTGCTGAGCGGGTGGTGAATTAATTGGTGCGAAAGTCGTAGCCTGACTCCTCTGCTGAACTGGACCTCCCAAAATACATGGACGATGCCTCTTCACATGACCAAACTCTCAACACTCAAAGCAACCTTGCTCTGACAATGGCGGCAAGTACTGAAGCGGACCTTGAGAACCCAAATAAACAGTGGAGGGACATGGCATAAATGAACCATGAACTGATGGAGCACGAGATAAACTCTAAGCTGTGAGGGAATTAAGAGATTACTATCTCGAAACATCACTATATGAACCATGGCTAGCTTATACACCACGATGAACCGGACGAGCCATCTGAGCGAGTCAATAAGGACGACCCCTGCTATAGTGGGACTTTCCTCCAAAAGAAACACCATTAAAAGCACCCAAACCACGAGGCCTCATTGCCTCCCTCTCCTCACACTTCTGACTACCGACCTGCTCAAGTCGTCGAGCAATATCAACCACCTCATCGAACATAGCACCAGATGTAATCTCTCGAGTCATAACAACGCGTAGTCCATAGTTGAAGCCATCAATGAACCTCCTAATTCTCTCCCTCTCTATGGGAACCAATCAGATAGCATGACAAGCCCACTATGAATATCTCATCTCGTACTGGGTCACGAACATACCCTCCTGGTGTAGCTGCTCGAACTGCCTACACAACTCCTCCCTGCGGGTCGGTGGCACAATTTTCTCCTAGAAGAGAACGAAGAACTCGTGCCATGTAATGGGTGAAGCACCGGCTGGCGTGCTCTGCTCATAGGCCTCCTACAATCTGAAGGCTACGCCCAACAGTTGAGAAGTAGTAAATGAGACCATACTAGTCTCCATAATACCCGCTATGCAAAGAATCCGTTGGCACCTATCCAAGAAGTCATGAGCATCATCTGACTCAACCCCACTGAATGATGGAGGCTTGAGCCTCCCAAACATCTCTAGTCTCCTCTGCTCCTGGTCATTCATAGTGGGACCCACCTAGGCCTGAGAAACGATAATCGACTGGGTTGGTAGTACCCCCGGTGAATGAAGTCCCTGCACCACCTGCTCTGGAGTACAGGTGGCGTGAGTCTCAGCACTTCTCTCGGCCTGAGAAGTGGCTAGTTCGGCTTGAACTAAAACTTCCTGAGCAAGGCTAGTGCATACAATCAATATTTGGGCTACTACCTCCTGAAAACTTTGAATCACAATGGGCACAACTGGTGCCTGAGCTGGTCCCACCGGCTCAACTACATATTGAATCTGCTCCTGAGCTGGAGCAACTAGTGGATCCACAATACTGCTCTAGTTATATTACGACCTGCAGCTCAGCCTCTATCATGCCCCGGCCCCTCGTGTCCCTAGCTGGTGGTACTGGTGGTTGTCCGCCCAATCCGGTAGCATGTGTCCTCACCACCTGTGAGATAATGGATCAATAGAAGTTTAGTTTCCGAAATCAACAAATTCGCACGACAAGAATACAAGAAAGTGAAGTTTTCCTAATGGTTTGGCATCCTCTCGAAGATAAGTACAGATGTCTCCGTATCTATCCACTAGATTCTACTAAACCCGCTCATGAATCGTGAGACCTATGTAACCTAGGCTCTGATACCAACTTGTCACGGTCCAAAATCTCACATGTCATGATGGCGCCTATCGCAGTACTAGGAAAGCTGACAGTCACAAATAACCACGCATATTTAAGTTTAAAACACAAGGAAATAGGCTTAATAGTGAAAATCCCATAATAACTGATAAGAAAATACCCAAAGTCAACACAAAATCCCCCCAAAATCTGGGTGTCACTAAGTACATGAGCATCTAAATAACAACATATTTTACTACTGAGACACTCTCTAGAAAGATACGACAGTACAAATAAATTTATAAGAAGGAGAGTCGTGGTATGCGGACGCCAAGGCAGCTATGTAAATAATCCCCATCATATAAAGCTCCAAATCTAGCAAGCGCAATGCCCACAAGTACTTGGATCTGCACACGAAGTGCAGGTGTAGTATGAGTACAACCGACCCAATGTACTCAATATGTAACAAGACTAACCTTAGGCTGAAAGCAGCGATGAGCTCAGATAATTACAGTCCAAATCCAGATGTATAACAGTAATAATTCATAAAAAAAATCAAATAATCAGTTTGTAAATGGTTTATAAAATGTTGACATGCTTTCAAGTAATTAACAGTTTCAGCTCATCACAGATATGCCAAGAATGAATTATAGGAGGAATGTTACATCTCAAAATTTATATGTCAAAAGTGCATGCAACATGTAATGCATCACAATGATAACCTCACGTACTCATACTCTCATAGTACTCAATTGGACTATCTCAACTCTCACTCATCACGCTCTGTCACTCATTATTGTATGATACTTGTGCTCATTGCTGGTATGTTAGACTCTGGAGGGGCGGATCCTGGCCATGCACTAATAAAATCTATTGCGGTGCATAGCCCGATACCATCATGAATCAGTAATACCTGCTACGACGTGCATCCATATCCCATCATGAATAAATAATACCCGTTGCGGCGCATAGCCTGATCCCATCAATATCACTCATAACAGGCCCTCAGCCTCACTCAGTCCATCGGGCTCACAACCACAAGTCCAATCCTACCAAAATTACAAAATTTCCACACCAAATCGTCACTCAAATCTCTAATTTTTATTCTCTAATACATGGGTTAAAAATCCCTAATTTTCACTTAAAAAATACCAAATATATGGGGTAAATTCAATGTGTATTCAATATAAATAGATAAAAACGACCAAAAGTTGCTTATCTCTCAAAATATAGCGAAAACCCCTTCAAAATTCGCCTTAATCCGAGCTCCCAAAGTCCAAAAATTAATAAATCACGAAACCACTCGAATTGGTGTTGTTGTCGGGGAACAATTTGGTGTATTAAGGTTGTTTGAGAAGTAAGCGTACGTGCTTTGGTCCAAACTTGTGAATATTTGTGTAATCAATTTTTCTTATCTTAGTTAATTTTCTTATTTGGTTCTTGTTTATTTTCTTAGCTTTGAAAAATTTCATCGCACAATGAAAATTTCTCGGGTGGTAGTTGTTCATATTTTGATGACCTTGTCCTTATTGTAAAGGACCACACAATTTGCAAAACTATTTAAGTTCTCCCGGAGGCGGATTGTGCGCACAATTTCAAACCCATGAGTGGAGTATATGTGATAAGTGTGTTGTTCAAAATGGCCATTGGGATAATTGTGCATGTGTGTCATTCCCTTCCCTGATCCCCCGCTATGATGATTCTACTTTTTGTGATGAAAATTAAAGGGATATGGAAGTGGAAGAAATTTAGCACGGTCAAAATGGAGAGTTCAAGTTCATGTTAGAATGCCTACTTGAAGGAGGAAACAAAGAGCAAAATGCCTTGGAGGATCCTTTGGAAAATAGTCTCCAAAATGATTTGGCGCTTGATTGGTTGAACATACAAATGGGAGAAATGCTTGAGGCTTTAGACGCCCAAAAAACCTTGGAAGTGAATGATAGCCATGAAACTTCCTTAGAGTTTGAAGCCAAAAATCCTTCTTTGGTACTTGATAAAAACTAAGAAGAACTCTCAAATGCTCAACATGAGAGGATGATGCTTATGTTAGAGGCCATTCCTGAAAATAAGGAGAAACATTGGCACTCGAGGACTTGAAACAAGTTTTGACTCAAAATGACGAGAATATCTGCACTTTGGAAGATCAAATAAAAATATTGGTTGAGGCTCACTATACCCACCAACTTGAGAAGGTGGAAGGAAGTCAAGAAGAGTCCAACCTTGAGGAAAATAGTGACCTTTATTTTGGGGAATCAAGAATTGAACATCCGCCAACCGACTTCATGCTTGTTGTTTATACCGAGAAAAAAATAGAATTAGAGTCAATCGGTGTTGTTGAGAAGATGGTTGAATTTGACTCCAGTTCGGAGGAAAAAGAGAATGTCAAAATTCTGAAAGAGTTGCAAGTTGGGAGGTTATTGTCACGCTCTAAGCATTTCTCGAGATTGGAACTATGTGGTGATATAGGAATTTAACTACACGAGTTAATGAGGTATTGCAGAGAGGAGAAACAAGATCCAGATATCTTGCTATTTGAAAGTACAAGAAGGCAAAATGACATTTCTCACATAAAATCCAAGAAATGCAAAATTAAGAAATTAAAGTTTCCTTTGATCATCTACTTACCACCCTCACCGCTCGTGGTCACAAAATTTATTCCAAATTAGGTGTCCAATTCATATCGTCCTAGTGGCGAGAAAAGTAGTAAAGTTGATTCGCGTTGTGCCACGACGTTAAATGAGATGCTTGGTGGGAGGCAACCCATCATTTTCTAAAATTTTAGTTGTTTTAGAACTTTTCTTTTTTAAAATAGTTTATTATGTTAGTTTTTACTAATCTACAAAGTTTCAGATTTTTTAGAGTTGAATTAAGGGGATTGAGGTGTTGGAACAAGCCAAAGCAGTGGCGACCCAGATCTTTCCAGCTGAACTCTGGTGCAACCGCACCTGCAGACATATGCACGCAGATGCACTTTCGTAGAAGCAAAGTAACTGGGCGCAGATACGCATTTTGCGCAGGTGCATTGTATTTATCGTACAAGCATCTTCACGGAAGCTCTTCTTTGGCCGCAGGTGCGTATGTCGGGCAGGTTCAATAAACCAAGCCCTCATTTCATCAGGTAATACTCTTAACTCTTTTTCCTCCAACCTCAAAATCGTCCATCTCTCACATAAGTGCTACTGAAATTCTCCATTGCTATCGAGTTCTACTGCTCTCACACAAGACAAGCAGGTAATTATCAACAACCCTCTCTCTCAGCTGCTCTCTTTTCAATTTTCTTCTTTTTCTTCACAGCCATTCCCCATAGTCCCGTTTTTCTTTTTATTTTATTTTTTTTATCAATGTTAGTTTTAGGGGTGAGGGACATTGGTTGAGTGTATCTTTGTGTGCTCTTATTGTTGGAAAGAATAGGGGAAGTCTGAGTACCCAATTGCTTCAAAGAATCAAAACTCACTTTGTGCTTGCTAAGTGTTCGACAAATTGTCCAAAGGAAATTTCAGTGCTACGTACCGTAAAATTAGGTTTACTCAAGTCCCCTAATCATTTAGTGTAAAAATTTAGAAGTCTTGAGTATAAATTATGTGCCAAAATCATGTTTGGATTTGAAACGAGTCAAAAATTTCTAGGTTTGTGATACCCTTGATTTACACCGCAAAAGCGGGCATATTGTCACAGCAATGGGCTCGCACCTACGATGCCCCTTCCGTATGTGCGAGGTTTGGCAAGCATTTTCACGCCACAGAAGCGACTTGTTTTTACACAGAAGCATAAAAAGACCTACGAGGATATTTCCGCAAGTGCAGAAACTGGCAGATTTGGCAATTCCAGTAGCTTTGCAACTGGAGCTTCCGGAGCCCATTTGGCTTTATTCATTTTCCTAATTGCATTGCTCTGAATTTCTTAACATGATTATAATTCCCAAATAACTTGGTTTTGATTTTTAGGTACTTTAAACTTTAAAAATTGAACCGAACATGAACGAAAATGTGGCGTTTAATCATGAAATTGAGGAAGAAGTTGTGGAACAATTTGACAATGCACGCTTCATGTCTGCTAATTGTCATCGCCGGTATTATGCCAACCTTATGACAAAAAGATCGTGCTTGAAAAGGGGATCACCGAGGATAAATTGGTCGAGCTGCTTCCAGAATTCTATGACCGTCGATTAACCTCCGGTTAGTTGTGATTCATTCCTACCCCATGTAAGGCCAATGAGGAGTGAGTTCTTGAGTTTTATGCAAACCTAAAGCATACAAATTTCAACGACCAACAACACACCATGAGATTAAAAATAGTGAGGTTTAGAATGGAACAAATAAATGACTTTTTAGGGCTTCCTGACCATTCACTTGAGCCGGTGCGAGAAAAAGATCATTATTCGAATGGAGATTGGCTAGTTTCCAAACTCTATCCAGCAAACAAGAGAGAAATTGGGCGAACAAGAGAAAGGGTTTGAAGTCTATCGACTTCACAGCAGTAGCCAAAATGTGGCTCTACATCATCTGCAATAGAGTATCACCCTATGGAAATGTTTTAGATGTTTCATATACCAGAGCCCTGATCATTGCATGCATGCTAGACGAAATTTATGTGAATGTCGGGCATTATATCTTGCAGGAGCTGTGAGAGTATTTGCTAGACGATAGGTCAGGCTTGATGTTTCCTTCACTGATTACAGTGTTGTGTAAGCGGGAAAGTGTTGAGGTGCGTAGCACCGATCGTTGGCTACCAGCCGACAAAACCTTTCATCCGTTGAGAGTAACGGGCGAGGGTAGTGCAGTAAAGAGTAAGAAGAGGAAACTCACCACTTCTGTTGGACTAGAGTCTTCTTCACAGGCAGCCCTTCCTGAGGGACCATTTGGGATGTTGAACTCACAGCTTGTCTCTATCTGTGACTTAGTGTCATAGCTCCCTAGTGGACCCTCACACTCCTAGCCCACATCAGGGTATTTTACCAGGGAGGAATTTAAGACTTACCTGGAGAACCAGAAGAAGCAAGCACAATCGCAAGAGAAGTTGGCACCTTCTGTTAGCAGGATCGAGACAGCTTATGGCAACATGGCTAAGGCATGTATAGATCTTCAGGCATATTTCAACAAGGAGAAAGAGAAAAATAAGAAGAGCATGTTTATGATCAAGATGTGGAGAGGCATCAAGGCCGTCTTAAGATGTGGGCAGCCGAACAAGAAGATACCAGTCGAGGACAAAAATATAGTGAAGAGTATTCCTTCATGTCGAGTGCTGCTGATGATGATATTCATGCTAACGATGATGATGAGGATGAGGGTTCTACACGACAATGATTAGCCTTTTCCTGCAGTCTTCTAGTCTGATGTAGACCTCAGGAGACCCTCAAACTACTCTTATTTCATTTTTATATTATGCGGTGATGACACTGTAGTGTTTTTAGTTAGGGGTGGCTTTAGGGAGTATACTTTATTTTTACATTGATGCTTAATTTGTGCCATTGTCGGGCTTATGCTTTTGTATGGATATTGTGTGCCCTTGCCGGGCTTGTTTTACTATTACTTATCATGTGCTCCTGCCGAGCGTAGTTTGTGATTGGTGATATATTTGCAGATTAGTTGCTTTTGTTATCCTATTTTATTTTTCTTTCTTTATTTATTTTCATTAGTTGTTTTTAGTTTATGTTATTTTTGTTCCTTTAGTGTTAATTGCTTTTGTTATTTTAATTTCTTTAGTAGTTTTTAGTTATTTCATTTTATTCCCTTATTGTTTATTATTTTTTTCTTTAGTAGTTTTTAGTTTATTTTGCTTTTATCTCTTTTAGTAGTAATATACTTTTCAATAATTTTTTTTGTGTTTTCTCTTTCCCGAGGAATATTTTTATGTTGAACCGGGTGACTTTTCTCTATGATGGATGGCGTGACGAATTTCTTAAGGGATTTAGTCTTGTGTTGTTATGGGAGACGTTTTGATTGTTTGGTACTAATAGAGTTAGTCTCTTGTATGTGAAGCGTGAATTAAGAATACCCCTCTGATTTCTTATGTATTGTAAATTGAAAAAGTGAGTTGCATGGAGAAGAACAATTTTCATGACAACTTTTTGGCTCATTTTGTGACTCTTTTACCACTAGTTGTCATGATATTGCTCTAATTATTCTTTTTAAGAGGTGAAATTATTCCGTCTTGATTAGTTCATGTGCTATGTGTGTCAAAAATAATTCCTGTGATTACTTCTATCATGTAGAACTTGCTCGGTTGGTCTTTCAATGCTAATATTAATTATGTTTGGTTGGAGGGATGACCTTAGGGATTCTTTGTGATCTTTGAAAAAGCCTCTTTAGCCTTTAGAGCCTACCATTGCATAATATTATCACTAATTAACCTCATTTCAGCCTTTAACCTTTTATTTGGTTACTACATTACAAACCTTTACCCTTTTGTGAAATAATTCTCTCTTTTGAACACATCTCTCCTTGAATTTTAAGATTGAGGCTAAAATCCTAAGGTGGGGGTGTTGGTATTACTTGGGAAATGGTGAGGATGTACATTGAGTGTAGAAGCATATACCTCAAAGTTGTTTATATGTTGATATTCAAGCTCCAATAGAAAAACAAGAAAAAAAAATATTTGTGTATATATATATTATAAATAAAAAATAAAAGTGGAGTCTTGAGAAGATTAGAGAGGTACATTATTGGTTCTATGTTGGTAACTAGATGTCAATACGGACTAGCTGGTTTAAAAAGAAGCAAAGTGCCAAAAGAAAGTCAAATGTGAGTAGTGCTCAAGGAGGGCGTAGTCACTTGTATCCCAAATGTTTATCCTACCCTTCCCTAAGCCTACATTACAAGCTTAAAATGTCCTTATGGGATCTCCGACCAAACATTCTTGAATAGGCGGCTAATTAAAATAAGGAAAAGCTTACGACTTGATATTTTGTAACACTTGAAAGTCTTTGTTGAGAGTGAGTGTCTTTGTGCATTTGTCCCTTATGTTGTGTTGTAAATATGGTGATTTTGGGACTTTCTTTCTTGTGAGGGCATATGGATTATGATAGATTGGTGACATTGATAAGATTCCGAATTGTGTAAATTGAGCATATGTAGTAGACTAGTTCTTTTGAGTCACTTCTTCAGGTTTGGTTGTTGTCACTTAATTATTTTGAAATTCCTTTACATTTCTTGAAGTCGTTTTTAAATGAGGGAGTTATTTGGTTGAGATTCACGTGCTTGAGCCTAATTATAAATACCAACCAAACCCATAAATGTTATGCTTAATTGGAGAATGTGATTTGGACATGATAACAATGCTAATTGTGCTTTAAATAGTAGAACCTCATTGAATTTTTTGTTTTAATTTTCTTGACGACAAGCAAAAGCTTTAAGTTGGGGGTGTTGATGAGTTGTGATTTTACCATTTACTTTAGTCTATTTTCTTTAGATTTTGTGTCTGTTAATTATAATATGAGGTTGTTTATGGCGTGTATTGCTAGATTTTTAGATAAATGATTCCATGAAGAGAGTTGAATTCAGTTGAAGTGGAATTGAGCAAAAAGAGTAATAAAAGTGCAAAATCCTTTAGTGATTCCACATATATGGAACATAGTTCGCTTATGCGACATCGCATCGGCGAGGGGAAAAGTCGCATACGTGGAAAGGAGTCACCATGCACTGGGACAGCATCTGCGATCATTAATCCGCGCCCGCGGAGTTGCTTCTGCGACGATATGGTCCGCAGCTGCGAAAAAGGAAACTTCGCCCAAGCTTCACATCTACGACTAGCAGTCCTCTTTTGCGGAGTTGCACCTGCGATGATTTATTCCGCAGGTGCGATCAACAGTCTTCAGCTTTGGGTAATTTTGGTAATTCACATTTTCTCCGTTCCAAACCCACAAATACACGACCTAGCTTACTGGAAACAAATCTTTGGCATCTTTAGCAATCTTTGGCGTATCTTTAACATCTCTTGAGAGAGAACATAAGTTTTGGAGCTAGGGTTCTTGCATACACACTTGGGTCTTGAAAATTTAAAGCTTTTGGTAATTTCTTACCCATTTATGTTCATTTCTTTATTTCCTTGATTTGTATTGAATATCTAAGTGTGTTATTATTTCTTTAATTATTCTTGTCCTTTAATGTTTCTAAAGGGATTAGTTAACCCTAGGACTCGATCATTTACTTCGATTTAATTTTGGAAAAGATAATTTGGGGTTGTCAAAGATTAATTAACAAGAACTTGAGGCTTTAACCCTCACTTTATAGATTCTACCTAGGGATAGGATTGGACTACTTGTAGCCATATTCGGGTTTGCTTAATCTCTTAATTGTTTTAGGGATAATTCAATTAGGAAGTCTTGTTAGTCTTTGGAATAAGACAATATATAATTATTACCCGAGGCTAATTAACACAAACACACTCATATTTGTAAAATCGTGAAATACATTGGATCGTTACTTGAGTGTAATTCCCTGTGCATCTATACTTGTAGCCATTGAAAATTTTATTCGCTTTCTAGGTTAGTTTACATTTTCGCAATTAGTTATAAATATTTCTCAAAACCTTTCTAAGTGTTTGACTTAGCCTAACAAGTGATAATTCTCTTACACGCCTAATTGCATGCATATTGTTCACTGTGTGATTTAACCCCGACTCATAGGTGGGTAAATTATATTGCATGTCACAGTGTCCATTTAATTTTAGTAATTGATTTGGACGTCACCACTCTATCGAAGAACAAATGAAAAAGACCCATGCACACATACCTATCGTGGATTTGCTAATAAGCTCTGATAAACATAGGGATGCTTTAGTAAGGGTATTGACTAGGGTGAGCCTACCGACCAAGACTACAAGTGAAGCACTGGGAACGACTATCAGTATGACGGTGGAGGCCAACTAGGTTTAGTTTCAAAAGGATGAGCTTCTTTCAAAGGGAGTGGATCACAACAAAGCTCTACACATCGCCATCAAGTATTGTCACAACGTCATATTTAGAGTGCTGGTTGACTGGGGATCTGGAGTGAATATATGTTATTTCTCCACATTATGAGAATCTGGTATCCAAATAGGAGGGGTAAAGGAGGGACATGTTAGAGTCAGGGCTATCAAAGGATCACAGAAGGACATCATTAGGGAAATCTACCTGGCCTTGCAAGTCAGACCCAATGAAATCCCGATGTCATTTCAAGTAATGGACATCTCGTCCTCCTTCAAATTTCTACTAGGGAGGCCGTGGATACACATGGCATGAGAAATTCATTCCACTATACACCAATGCATGTAGTTTGCGTGGGATTTACATGAAATATTGATTGATGGAGAATGAAGCCATCCCGCCGATTAAGAACATGTGGTTACTTTCATAAGGACTTGATGGGCTCACCTTTTATGCGGTTGAGATCATGTTGATAGTGAAAATGGAAAATAATGAATGGTACCACAACACACAATCGCCATATGGACCGGGGATGGCGATTAGAGAGATGATGATATACGAGCATAAGCCAGGATCTGGATTGGGAGTCGGGTCAAACGGGATAATTGATCAAATTCAACTGAAGTGACAGAAGGGTACTACGGACCCGGGGTACCATCCTACAATCACAAGAGTCCATAACAGCGACCCCGGGAAGAAAGTTGAATCATGCAGATGTTTATTTGTTAAACCGCCTCTTTGAACGCTCTGACGTTCCTTTTAATAAAATAAACTTTTGTTCTTACTAAAAGTATTATACAAACTTATATTTATTTTAATTTATGTTTTCTCTTTATTTTTTAGTGATCAAATTAATAAAAAAACCTCATTCCGCAATTATGACATGTAACAAAAACCTCGAATAAAGTGTAAGCACTGAGTTGGATTACGAGGAGTATGATGAAAGTATGATGCCCGATAATCTACCACAAGAAATTGAATAGTTAAGAAGTCAGAAGAAGTCAAATCTCGAGGAGACAGAAGTAGTCAATCTGGGAAATGAAGTAGATGTGAAGGAAACTCGAATCATCATCCATCTAAAGGACAAATAGAAGAGAGTCGATGGAAATACTCCAGCAATAAATTGACGTGCTCGCATGGTCGTATGATGAAATGTATGGACTAAGTACAAACATTTTCTCGCATCAACTTCCTATCAATCCTACCAGACAACCAATCAAGCAAAAACCAAAAAGGTTCTATCCTTATTTGAGCCTGAGAATCAAAGAAGAAGTCAAGAACAAAAAAAGGCAAATGTGGTAAATGTAACTAACTACCTGCAGCTAGTTAGCCAATATAATACACGTACCTAAGAAGGATAGGAAAATCAAGATATGTGTTGATTACCATGGCCTCAGCAAGGACATTTCTAAATCAGACTTTCCTATCCCAAATATCCACAACCTCATTAACAACTCTACAAAGCATGATTTACAATCATTCGTGGATTGCTTTGGTGAGTATCACCAGATCTTGATTCATGAAGAGGATGCAGACAAAATAACATTTACCACACCACAGAGGGTTTGTTTTTATAGAGTCATTCCATTTGGCCTAAAAAATGCTGGTGTCACCTACATGAGGGCTATCACTACTCTTTTTTCATGACATGATCAAAAAAATAATTGAAGTATACATGTATGATGTCATCATAAAGTCATGCACGAATGCGTATCATTCAATGACATGTGAAAATTCTTCAAACGACTACGAAGGTACAATTTGAAGTTGGACCCCGCAAAATGTGTATTTGGAGTTCCCGCCGGAAAAATTCTTAGGTTTCATTGTCAGAATGAAAGAGATATAGTTGTATCCCTCAAGGATCAAGGCCATCCAAGACCTGCCTCATCCTAAAGCAAGGAAAAGGGATGAGTTTCCTCGGAAGATTGAACTATATAAGCTGATTCATAGCCTAATCAAAAGTGATATGTGAACATATTTTCAAGCTATTGAAGAAAGACGTCATCACATAATAAACAAAAGAGTGCCAAAAACTTATATAGCCCATCGATGTTGGTCCCTTCCAAATCGAAAAATTTGTTGTTCCTATATCTCTATGTATTGGATAATGCATTTGGATGCGTGTTGGGGCAACACATCGAGATAGGAAAAAAGGAGTAGACCATTTACTATCTCATCACGAAATTCATGCCATACGATGCCAGATACACCTTATTGGAATGGGTTTGTTGTGCTTTAACTTGAATCATCTTGAAATTAAGACACTATTAGAAAACTAGCAAGCTTGTAGATCCTTCTCAATGAGCTTAACATTGTGTATGTAACACATAAAACCATTAAGGGACAATCTTTGGCCGATAACCATGCATAAAACCTAGTAGACAAATAATACAGGCCACTTACCACATATTTCCGAGACGAAAAGGTACTATTTGCATGGAGAATATTTCGGTGCCTTGACCTGGATGAAGGATGTTCTATGATGGAGTGGTAAACTTTAAGGGAGTAGGGACCGGGGCAATCTTAGCCTCTGAATCAGGACAACATTACCCAATTTTGGCAAAGATAAGGTTCTCACGGACAAGTCATATGGCAGAACACGAACCATGCATCCATGGCATCCGGATAGCGGTTGATATGAACATCAAAGAACTTTTGGATTTAGGAGACTCTAATCTATTGATACACCAAGTCCAAGAGGAATGGACTACCAAGAACATCATGATTCTTCCACACTTGCATTATGTGAAAGAATTGTGTAATAAGTTCGCCAAGATCGAATTCAGGCATGTTCCCAGAATACATAATGAATTCACCGACACTCTTGCAACATTATCATCTATGATTCAACATCTAGAAAATAATTACATTGACCATTAAGGTAGAAATATGAGAGCATCATGCATATTGCTTTCTCATAGATAAAGAACCCAATGGTAAGCCTTGGTGTTATAACATTAAAAGGTTTCTTCAGACAAGAACGTACCTAGAGCATGCTGCTAATGGTCAGAAGCATGCATTAAGAAGACAAGCAACTGAATTTTTCCTTAACGAGGAAGTCCTATACAGGAGGACCACGTATTTAGGTAAGTTAAGATGTGTGGATGATATAGAAGCAACAATGTTTTTGGACGAAATACATTCCGAGACATGCATACCTCAAATGATTGGTTTCTCCTTAGCTAAGAAGATTTAAATGGTATGATATTTTTGGCTGACTGTGAAAGTAGATAGCATTCGCTACGTGTAGAAATGTCATCAGTGTCAGGTTCACGGGGATTTCATTAGAGTTCCATCAAATGAGCTAATTCTATGGGTTATCCTTGGTCGTTCGCCGCTTGGGGCATGGATGTGGTCGGACACATAGAACCGGCCGCATCAAACATCCATCATTTCATCTTGGTGGCCATTGATTACTTCACTAAATAGGTCTAAGCTTCAACACATAAAGTCGTTACGAAGAAAGTGGTGGCAGATTTTGTCCATAAAGACATAATCTGTCAATTTGGGATCGTTGAGTCAATTTTAACTGACAATGCACTCAACTCAATATTGACCTCATGAGGGAAATCTATAAGAAGCTTAGAATACCATCGTAATTCTACGGCCTCCCGATCGCAGATGAATGGAGTAGTCAAAGCGGCCAACAGAAATATCAAGAGGATCTTGCGAAAGATAGTAGACAACCATAGACAATGGCATGAGAAACTACCGTTTGTGCTAGTTGGCTATCACACTACTATGAGAACGTTTACTGGGACAATGATATACATGTTAGTATATGGTACAGAATGTAGAATACCCGTAGAGGTTAAGATACATTAATTAATGATTATCCAGGAAGCTAATCTAGACAACGCTCAATGGATACTTATCATGCAAGAACAAGTAATGTTCATTGATGACAAGTGTATGGATACAGTTTGTCATGGTCAGCTCTATCAAAATAGGATGACCAAGGCATTCAACAAGAATGTCAAACCTCGACAATTTGCACTCGGGCAATTGGGTTAAAGAATATATTTCCCCATGAAGACTAAGCTAAGGGAATGTTCGTGCCAAATTGGCAGGGCCCTTACGTGGTCCATCGGGTACTTTCAGGAGGAGCGTTGATCTTAGTAGAAATGGATGGTAGTGTAAGCACGAAGCCCATCCATTCGAACGCAATAAAGAAGTACTACATTTGAAGATAATTAAGTTAAGTCTTTGTGTACACGGAACTACGTTTAGCCTAACATCCCACGGTGGGATACATAGGCAACCCGTGTAAGGTCCAGTCCCATTGTAATAGAAAATACAAAGATCATTTACATGTACTCGGAACTATTCCATGAATTGATTTCCTCAGTGGGAATACATAGGAAATCCATATCAGATTCAGTCATTCATTGTAATTAAACCATGTTTTGACCTAATTCTGTTTGGATACATAGGAAGTCTGAGTCAGACTCAGTCATATCATTTAAAAATTCCCTCTTCGCTTTTGCGCTTATTGTATTAGAACTATGCATTGACCTAATTCCATTTGGATACGCAGGCTTCCTGAGTCATGCTCGGTCTCTTCTACATTTAATTAATTCATGCCCTCGAACTACATTTAAACCTTATTCCTCAACCTGAAAGGGTTCGGTCAACCGCATAGGAAAGCCCTTTATTTGTAATGTATCATTTAGGTTAGGAAATGACCGCGTCATCAATGTGATTGCATCATCAGGGTCAAATTAAGAAAAGGAATTATCTGCAATGTAGACTACACAAAGATCACTATACATACTTGATATTAAAAGTGGAGAAGTTCAGGGTTTTCTAAAAAGTGCTTGTCCTACTTTTCAACCTACCAAGTCTCATGGCGTAATTCACCACAGTCATAGGGAGCATCAAGGGATCAAAGGGAAGATCAAAGTTCACAGGCAACATAAATCAACTCCCCTCCCCACTAAGAACTTTTATTTAAGCGCAAGATCAACAACAATGAGATAGATTTAGGTCTAGTTTACAGTCATAATCATAATCACTGCCACATTCACTACAACCACATGAGCTTTCGACTCTTTTCTACTTCGTCAGTATATTCGTTTAGATCTTAAACGGATTAAAACTAACATTTAATCTCTGCAGGTACTCCGAAGTCAATACTGAGCTGACCACTCATAAGGATGACTCCTCTCACACAACTGGAGTCATCCAAGAGCCTCATCAACTAGAATTTATTATACATATCACACAGTTTACATTGTCACTCGAATAAACTTATACAACCATCCGTTGGCTCATACAATTAGGCCATGTTCTATAGATCGCATCGTTCACTTTGCCAACCATAGTACCTTGTACAATCAACTTTTAGCCATACTAATTAGAGCATGTTTCACAAATCACGTCTTTTTATATACCAATCGGAGATCATTATACGGTCACACCGTCCGCTTTGTCGTAATGGAATGCATTAACCGAACGCACCATCGATTGTATAACTACCATGTTGCTCCGCCTAATCAGAGGTTTTTAGAATAGATCATTAAAAATCTATTTTGTGACTCCACTAATCATAGATTTTTGTTCAAATTACGCCATACGTGTCATCGATCGAAGACCGCAATTTAGTTTGATCAACCAGAGAAGTAAAACTTAGTAAGTGGTTCCGCAATAAATAATATTTGTGGGCGTGCTCTCTTTTTGTTCTTACTTTACGTCAAATGTCTTGACGTATTCATTCTGCAGCTTACAGACGCATTTATGCTCTCGCTTATATTAAATTCAAACGTTCCACCACGCGGAAATTCAAAATCAAACACTCCATCACTTGGATATTCAAAGTCAAACACCATACCACGTGGAGATTCAAAGTCAAACACTGCAGCATTTGGAGATTCAAAGTCAAAAATTGCGGGAATTCAAGTTCAAACACTCCATCACTTGAAGATTCAAAGTCAAACACTCTAACACGCGGACACCAAAAGTCAAACACTCTGCCGCGCGGTGATTCAAAGTCAAACACTCTGTTACTAGGATATTCAAATTCAAAAGTTTAAATCCAAATACTCTGACATTTGGAGGCTTCAAATTCAAATACCCCATCTCTGGAGAGTCCCAAATAATGCTTTGCAGCTCGGAGACTTCAAACTCGAAGAACCCATCACCCTGAGAACTCCAAAATAAATGCTTGCCGGCAGCCAAGCATTATGATTTAACTTACTTACATTATGGCCTAACATATGTGCTTCACAATATGGGTATGTGTGTATTTTTTGTGTGCATGTCGAATGCTACCTGTCTCTAAGAAACAAACCAGAGTACACTGGTAATGAGGGTCCTCAAACTCATAAGCAAGCCAAGGTTCCAATCTCCAGATCACCTCGGCCAGTAAAATCTAGAAACGCCATATTTCTAAAAAATATCCAACTAGCTCTAACTCCGAGGCCACCTTAAAATCTCAAAATCTCTCCGTCTTACAGTATCGTCATAACATGACACTAGAGAAAAATGTTTGTTGGATCAAATCTTTAGGGAAGCTTTTGGACCAAGAGAAAAGGGATTTAAGCCTTCATGCAAGCAAGCTCGAGAGAAGCGGAGGGAAAACATAATTCTCCTCAAATCATCCTTCAAAAACAACATATGGCCCGATCTTCGTTAAGCCCGAGGTATATAGGTGATACAAAATTTGAATTCGGCCAGAATATCGTAACTCCTTTACTTCGTAACTCTGTATGCCTTCTTCGCAGCATATGCGTAAAGTTGGGGAAAAATTGGTCATTGAGTCAATTTATTTTCCCATAGACTCTCTTATTCTCTTTGAGCAAAGAGGGGCAGTTGATGAAAATCAATTTTGCCCCCTCCCTTTTCAAATTAATTTATAATGTTCCCTGATCAACAATAACATAATAAACTATATATATATATATATATATATATATATATATTCACACACCACACATTCACACAACAACTGTAAAAAAATTGACGGTGAGTAATATTGGTCATACACTTATATTTATATTGGCAAAAGTAATTCGTAAAAGAAGAACAGTTATTCCATCTGCATTTCAAGATTATTAACATAATATATATATATATATATATATATATATATAAACACATACTTACACAAAAAACTGTAGAAAAAATGACGATGAGTAATATTGGTCATACACTTATATTAATATTGGCAAAAGTAATTTGTAAAAGAAGAACAATTATACCATCTTCATTTCAAGATTAATTAATCATTTGGCCACCCGTGTAATTTTAATATATTAATAAATTATGAATTCTCTCAGAAATATAAAGTTCACTTATATATATATATATACATGTGACCATTTATTAATAACACTTTATTACGTATTATTAGGAACAAATGAATTTAATTAAAGTAATTTGAAAAAGAAGAATAAATCTTCAATAGGTTGTAATTGCAATTGACAAATTTCATTCAAAGTGGCTTTTAATGCAATTGCCACTTTGATTAAGTCCATCGACGATCCAGATTAATTTTAGTTTCTTCTTTAAATCTTAGTTCATCCAAGACATATTCCCAACCATCCAATCAACAGTGATCCAATGGCCCTTATTAAATCTGACATATCCCTTTTTGTTTTCTTTTTTTTTTTTGGTAAGAAATTACCTGAGCCGTCGATCAAACCCACCCAATAACTCAGATTTATCTCACCCCTTTAACTTACCTAACCTCCACAAACCCTAATCATTTCCCTCGACACACCAGCCAACCCCACTTTCCTTTTCCTCTCATCTCTCTCGTCTCACACCCTCTTATCTTAGTGATGACCTCCAAAATCTGGAGGTCAGCGGAGCCTAGAAGAAGGTGACTCGCGCAGACAACTGACTCCTTTTCAATAGAAAAGAATAGCCAAACCAACCCAGCTGGCTGGTCAATCTCAGAGATCTTATCGGCCGGCAAACGGGAGACGGACGACCACGGTCCCGGCCTTACTAGCACCGGAGGTGTACTAATCAATGAACCCACGAAACCAACTTTCTTTTATGACAAAATAAACCAAGCCTAAGCGGTCACGACATCTTGTTGATATTGATTGANGATTCCGTAGAAAGACGAAAGTGGATTCGCATTCATATACATAAGAATTATATAAGAAGAAGAAGAATCTTTGATTTTCTTTTTTTGAAAAGAAGTAACCGGGCTTCTTTGAAGTAATAAGACTATTCAAATTCGTTAAATAAGAGTGTGCCTAGCGTCTTTCGCTCTCTCTTATTAGAAGAAGGAAGGGGCTCGACCCCACTCAACTCGAAGAAGTAGTGAAAGATGGCATTCAGATCAAAATATTATTTCCTTTTTGTCTGAAACCTTGGCATATATCTAAACTGTACTCCTCCCGTGGAGAGCTAATGAAAAAGAAAAAACAAAAAGATAATTTTTATTTTTTAACAGGAGACATTGCTTTTGCTAATTCGATTTGAAGGGGGAAGCATCATCCTTATAAGACTGTTGCTAAACAAAGGAGAAGACCTTTGGGTAAAATATATGTCCATAGGACCAAACCCTCAATGGCTTGGAGGGTTATATTTCATTACCTTTACATCTGATTTCACCCGTATTCTTTTATTTCTCTTCTTTGATCTCATAACACATTATCATAATCAATTGCTCATCTAAAATTCAAAATCAAAACCCCAATGTTCTAAATGTTGGCTATAAATACCAGACATAAATTTCATGAACAACCAAGAATTAATAGCTCAGTCAATACACTAAGATTAATTGTAATAGCATTAAAATCTCTAGTTTGATTACTCATAGTCCTTTCACCTTTTCTTTTATTCATTGTATACGGTGAAACCGGGCGAGGCCGATTTTCGGGCTTCTTTAGCACTCCGAGTGAATTGGCCTCGGCTGCGTCGGCGCAGAGTCCGAATTTCAACCTCAAGGTGCACCCCTCGAGGAAGTATTCCGAGGAGTCGATATACCTCAGGGCAGGGCAAGCACTAAAGAACGTTATGGGAAAGCGGAAAGTTCCAGAAGGCGCGTGGTTAAAGCTGACAAAGTACACAAAATAGTACGGGCCCGTACCGTGGCACTAAATGGTTGTACCAGTCATATCTCCTTGCGTTAATTACACATGTACCATGTTGTTATTCCCCCTCATATAAAAAGGGGACCTTGTCACTTTGTAACATATTGATATTAAATACAAGAACAAGAACATCCGCTGCTCTCTAACAAAAACATTCTCTTCAATTGTCTCGTTAAATTATTGCTTCTCATTTATTGTGTTCTTGAGTTATTCTTAATTTATTGCTTATTATTGATCATAAATAGGCCAACCTCAAGGCATTCAATATTGTTATACCGTTATTGATAGCCCCTAATCAAGCTCCTCGAGAAAGACATTGAGGCCTGCCCGACCGCCCTCGAGACTGGCCTCTTCGGTGCCTGGTTTGCATAATCTAGTTCTTTTCGCAATTATTTCATTTTTATTGTCTCATACTTAGCATCTACTGCTTAAAAAATCGATATTAAAATAGATCACATATTTTTAGAACCACATAATCAAATATAATTGTAATTACCATTTTCAAGGTAAATAGTTTGGCGC
Organism: Nicotiana knightiana; assembly: GCA_005239525.1. Classification (NCBI taxonomy): domain Eukaryota; kingdom Viridiplantae; phylum Streptophyta; class Magnoliopsida; order Solanales; family Solanaceae; genus Nicotiana; species Nicotiana knightiana. The sequence goes on from ML427617.1 coordinate 96,062, forward strand.
CCACCGTGGGGCTAAAAATAATAGTAATCGTTTCAGTGATGGTTTTCTAAAAACACAAGTTATTCTTCACACTTTTTCTTGTCCAAGAATCTTCAATTTCAGGTTAGAATATGTCTAATTCAGTAAACGTACGTGAAAACAACGATCCTGAAGAACACGAACCACAAGAATCTATGCTCAAATGGGCCAAAATGCCCACCACCACAAAAGAGTGAACTCAAAGTTGTATACCTAAAAGAACTATCGTGTTCAGAGAGAAAGATGTCGAAGCATTATCCTAACCGCATAGTGATGTGCTGGTAATTTCTTTCCTCTTAAATAGCGTTCAAATTAAACGTGTGCTAGTGGATCCAGGTAGTTCGGCAAATATAATTAGATTCGGGGAAGTAGAGCAGCTTAAACTGCTTGACCAAATCATACCCGATTCTAATACCCTCAGTGGGTTTAACATGGAGAGTGAAACGACGAAGAGGGAAATCGTCCTCCCAATTGATATGCCCGGTACAGCTCGAAGTATCAAGTTTCATGTCATCGAAGGGAACACAAGATACAATGCCCTACTGGGAAGGACATGGATACACAACATCCGGGCGATACCGTCGACTCTCCACCAGATGTTAAAATTCCCAACCACAGAAGGCATAAAAATAGTGTATGGGGAGAAGCACGCGGCGAAAGAAATGTTCGTAGTGCACAAAGTGGCGCCAGATCTCGTATGTTCCACCTCTGAGGAGTCGGAATATAAACTGCTCCCCGAGAATGACGAGGAAGACTTACTCACCCCTCGAACCTTCGTTTCCCCCGAAGAATCGGACGCGACAAGATCAACGGTCGAAGAGTTGGAACAAGCCGTTCTGGTGAAAAACCTACCAGATCGAAAGGTATACCTGGGAACGGGACTAATCCCTGAACTCAGGAAAGAACTCATTCAAATTATTATTGACAACATTGATTGCTTTGCTTGGTCCCACTTAGATATGACAGGGATCTACCTGGAAGTAGCCACCTATCAACTGCGCGTCAATCCCAGGTTCAAAACGGTGAAGAAAAAAAGAGGCCTCAGTCCAAGGTAAAGCATACGTTCGTCAAAGACGAGGTAACAAAAGTCCTCAAAATAGGGTCCATCAGGGAAGTAAAGTATCCCGAGTGGTTGGCCAATAAAGTAATGGTCCCCAAGAAAGGGAACAAGTTAAGAATGTGCGTAGATTATAAGTACTTAAATAAAACATGCCTTAAGGATTCATTTCCGCTTCCCAACATCGATCGATTGATTGATGCCACGGCTGGCCACGAGATCCTCACTTTTCTTGATGCCTACTCCGGGTATAATCCAATTCAAATGAACCTCGAGGATAGGGAGAAAACTTCGTTCATTACAAAATATGGCACGTACCAACACTTAGTTAATAAAATGTTCGAACATCAAATAGGAAAATCCATGGAAGTTTACATTGACGACATGCTAGTTAAGTCCCTACGCGCAGAGGACTATTTGAGTCATTTGCAGGAAACTTTCGACATCCTTAGAAGCTACAACATGAAGCTCAACCCCGAGAAATGCGCCTTCGACGTAGGATCGGGCAAATTCTTAGGCTTCATGGTATCAAACCGGGGGATTGAGATCAACCCCGACAAAATCAAGGGCATCGAATAAATCATGGTGGTAAACAACGTAAAGTCCGTACAACGGTTGATCGAGCGGATAGCGGTGCTGGGCCGATTCATCTCGAGGTCGTCAGATTGGAGCCATCACTTTTTCTCTCTACTCAAAAAGAAAAACAACTTTGAGTGGACGTCAGAGTGCCAGCGTGCCCTGGAGGATTTAAAATGGTACGCAATTCCCTGTCTACTATGTAAGTCGAACCCTGGGAGATGCTGAAACCACGTATCCACACATAGAAAAATTAGCTTTTGCATTAATAAGTGCATCTCGAAAATTGAAACCTTATTTTCAAAGCCACCATATATGTGTTTTAACAACATATCCTCTTCGGAATATATTGCATAAACCTGAATTGTTGGGCCCACTGGCCAAATGGGCCATTGAGCTCGGGGGGTACGATATTGAATATCAGCCCCGAACGGCTATCAAGTCCCAAATTCTAGCTGATTTCATGGACGATTTTGTGTCTGCCCTTGTTCCTGAGGTAGAAAAAGAACTTCTGCTAAAAACAGCCGCATCATCGAGGGTGTGGACTTTATTCACCAACAGTGCCTCAAATATGAGAGGATCCGGGCTCGGCATAGTTCTGAAGCCACCTGCATGTGGCGTGATAAGACAATCTATAAAAACTGCAAAGTTCACTAACAACGAAGCCGAGTATGAGGCTATGATTGCAGGTCTCGAACTAGCCAAAGGCCTTGGAGCGGAAGTCGTCGAAGTCAAATGTTATTCCCTTCTTGTAGTAAACCAGGCAAACGGGAGTTTCGAGGTTCGAGAGGACAGGATGCAACAGTACCTAGACAAACGTCAGACCAGTTTGCGTCATTTCAAAGAATGGACTATGGTCCACGTACCTCGGGAGCATAACAGCGAGGCCGATGCACTCGCAAACCTAGGGTCGTCCGTCGAGGAAGATGATGTACTCCCCGGGGCTGTTGTTCAGATATCCAAATTAGTGATCAAAGAGGGCCATGCCAAAATCAATTCCACCAGCCTGACATGGGATTGTAGAAACAAATACATCGATTAACAGGTAAGTGGAAAGCTACCCAAAGATCCAAAAGAATCAATGGACCTTCGGACCAGAGCAACCCTATTTTCACTCGACGAGAGTGGAGCTCTATACAGAACAACCTTCGATGGGCCCCTGGCAGTATGCTTGGGACCACGAGCCATTAATTACGTGCTCCGAGAAATCCACGAGGGCACCTGCGGAAATCATTCTGGTGCTAATTCTTTAACTCAAAAGGTGATCAAAGCAGGTTACTACTGGGACAACATGGAAAGGGACATCAAAGAATTCGTCTGAAAATGCGACAAGTGTAAGAGATTCACGCCCTTGATCCACCAACTCGGTGAACAACTACATTTGGTCTTATCACCAGGGCCATTCATGAAATGGGGAATGGACATAGTCGGCCCCCTACCAACGGCACTAGGTAAAGCTAGATTTATTCTGTTTATGATTGACTATTTTTCAAAATGGGTGGAAGCACATGCCTATGACAAGATAAGATAAAAAGAAGCCATCGACTTCATATGGGATCACATCATGTGCAGATTTGAGATCCCCTCCGAGATAGCGTGTGGTAAGGGGAAGATGTTCATCGGAAGCTAAATAACTAAGTTTCTCAAGGATCAAAAAATCAAAAGAATAATATCGAAGCCCTACCACCCGTGTGCAAACGTCCAAGCCGATTCCACAAACAAGACCATCATTCGGAACTTGAAAAAGAAGTTAGAAAATGCGAAGGTAAAATGGAGAGAAATGCTGCCCGAAGTTCTATGGGCATACCGGACAACCACTAAACCAAGCACCCGAGAGACGCCGTTCTCTTTGGTATACGGGTCCTAGGCTTTGATATCGGTTGAGGTCGGGGAGCCAAGTGCTAGATTCCAACATGCCACTGAAGACTCAAACAATGAGGCCATGACCACGAACCTCAAGCTATTAGACGAGAAGCGAGAAGCTTCACTGGTCCGGATGACCGTCCAAAAACAAAGGATCGAAAGATACTACAATCGAAGAGCAAACCTCCGATATTTCAGAACGGGGGACTTAGTCCTAAGGAAATTCACCCAAAGCACTCCAAATCCTAACGAAGGGAAGCTAGGCCCGAGCTGGGAAGGACCGTACCGCGTCCTCAAAATAATTGGCAAAGGATCCTACAAGTTAGGCACCATGGAAGGCGAGCAACTGCCAAACCATTGGAACATATCAATGCTCAAGCGCTATTATTGCTAAGGTACAATCCTCCCCATATTTCCTTCAAACTTTGGCTGCGCTCGAAGGCCTTAGGTTTTAAAGCATGTGCTGCGCTCTTTTTCCCTCGCGTCGGATTTTATCCCAAAATGGGTTTTATCAGCGAATTTTTTAACGAGGCAACATTCATATGCTACCTAAGGAGAACTCACCAAGTATTCAAAGCTTCTCTACGATCAACCTCGAATACTGTGGGGCATCCCCCTAGGAGATCACTGAAATATTCCAAAGAGGGTCTCGACAGGAGAATGATGTATCGGACCAAACAGTCGAATGAACCGTGTCCGTGTAGAATAATCGAACCCTCGATGGAAAAAACATGTATACTTGGACCAAGTAATCAGAGAAGTACCTTCTATCATTAAAACATTTCGCACATCAAAGAAGTTTTCCATTCTTTACAAGAGAGATCCCCAGGGCCAAAAATTTATGAAGCACTCAGGAACTGTCCTCTACAGCCAATACACCGAACCAAAACTCTAAACTGTAAGACCTCAGGGCAGTTAAATCCGAGATCATAAGCCCTCCACGGGGAAACATCAATTCCGACTAGGGGAGTGTCCCCGCAGTCAGTTCATCAAGATATAAAACTCGAAGCTGTAAGACCTCAGGGCAGGAAATTTCTAACTCATAATCCCTCCACGAGGCAATATCAGCCACATAAGCCCTCTTCGAGGCAACACACAAATTTGTAAGATCTTAAAACATGCATAAACACCATTTGAAAGTCAAGGCTATATATCGAACTTGTAAGACCCAAAAGGAATACCCTCGATATAGACGCCATGAGTATCTCACTCGGGGACTAAAAGGCTATGGCCAAACACAAATGACCACCATCATAAGGCTCCGTCAAAAGTAATGCCACTCGGAGACATCCGACTATTTCCATAAAATCACATGCCTTCATTTAATTCGAAAAAACTACGAAAAAAACCGGTTAAAGGTTGTGCCAACCTAAAGCGTAAGAGCCCAAGTCGCCCGCTACATTAAAGGTTGTACCAACCTAAATCATAATATCCCAAGTCGTCAGCTAGTCGTATTGACCTTACGCGTAAGAGCCCGAGCCGCCAGCTACAGGTCATACCGACAAAAAGCTCCTCATGGCCAATATGAAAACCTAAGGGACTTTGAGCTCGAGTCGAAACCCGACTCGGAAACTAAGCCTAACACAGTTAACTAAAGCTCCTCAGGGCCAACAAAGCATAAGAGCCCGAGTCACCCGCTATATTAAAAATCGTATAGACCTTACACGTAAGAGCCCGAGCCGCCAGCTACAGGTCATACCGACAAAAAGTGCCTCAGGGTCAATTTGAAAACCTGAGGGCCGTTGAGCTCGAGTCGAAACCCGACTCGGAGACTAAGCTCGATACGATTAACTAAAGACCTTCAGGGCTAAAAAGCGTAAGAGCCTGAGTCGCCTGCTACATTAAAGTTACCAACCAAACGCGTAAGAGCCCAAGTCGCCATCTTAAAAAAGACTCTGCGCAAACTTATAACCCCTAGGGTTTTCATTTCTAAGTCCTATTAATCGGACTAATCATGGACAGGCATCAAAGCCTGCTTCAAAGATACTAGAAAAGAAACAAGGAATAAAAAAAAGCATTTTTTATATGATAAAAGTTCACGAAACATATTTACAAAGCCCGGAACCGGATCCCTTGCATAGGGAGAAATAATAAACAAAAACCTAATCTACATCTTGGGCGTGCCTTCAACTGCTTCTTCGGAGATTATACTTTCAGCGGCTTGGCCCTCGGCCTCCGGGTCTTCGACGACCTCTTCCCCCTCAGGGACTTCACCCTCGTCTTCATCATCTTCCGAGTCGCTTCTCGAATCATCTTCGGAAGCAAGCAGTGCCTCCGACTCCTTTTCTAGGATCTTCACTCTCTCGATCTTGGTAGACAAATTGAGACCCCTCTGCATGTATATCCTCGAGAGCCTGTCACCGAGACTTTAATCGGGCATGCTCCAGCGCTCGGGCAAGATTAAGCTCAGACTCCTCTACTGCTTTCATGGCCTGGGAATTTGCACCAGCAACATCAATCTTATACGAATCTATGAGCGCATCGGCTTCAGACTCGATCGAAGACATCGCGGTGACCGATTCAACGTAGAAGCCTTTATATTTGCTACTTTCAGCCCTCGCCTCCCGAAGGCAATCCTCAAGCGAGCATAACTTCCCTTGGAAGGTCTCTATCTCAGAATTTATCTCATTCACTCGCTGCTTAAACCCGAGGATCTCAGAGACCCTGGCTCCGAATCCTTCCTGCATCTGGGCATCTTTCTCCTTAAGCTGCAAAGATCGGCCCGATAAATATAGAGTACATATAGAAAACGAAAACGTTTAGAAAGATATTTTACCTTCTCATCAAGATCACCCTGCTTCTGAGACGTCGTCTCTAAACAGGCTCGGAGGACCAGCTCTTCTTCCTCCTTTTGGGCAAGAAGAGCCATGAGCTCGCCCGCCTCCGATAATAATATCCTGCGCTCCCCTTGATAATGGGTCAGCTCAGATTGGAACTTGGCCTAGTCTGGTTATAAAGCACTTTCTCCTAAAAGCGCAAAGAAAATAGGGTCAATGAAATGCTAATCAAGGCTCGAAACAATCAACAAAGGGATTACCTTTTTGCAAAGCCTTTCCACCTCCTCGAAAATAGACATGGAATTGAGATCGGAATTCTTCTCGGCCATAGCAAAGACCCCCTACACTATGTTCTTCCCTACGAGAGGCGCCTCCGCATCGGAAGGTTCTATGTTATAGGCGTCTTGTGTCTGCCTTGGAGAAAATGTCAAAACCGGTGGAGCATCTCCTACATCAATGACCACGAATAGATCAATCGGGGCCTTCGGCTCGTATCCGAGCTCCCGCAGCACATCCGTCTAATGTCTTTCAGTTCGAGAAACATCTCGGGTAGAAATCGGCTCAGGAACATCACCTGGCCTACCCTCAAAAGATCCTTCGCACGCAGGAAGGATGACATCGTCAACCTCTGAGTTAGAAGCCCTCGGCTCTTCGGCGATCAAATCAGCAGAGGCAGGAGCGATTTCATTTCCACCTCCCTCGGTCGATGTCGGAGAATCATCTTTCTTATTTGAAGCCGCATAATCGAGTTTTAACTTTTGCACTGAAGCCTCCGACCGCCCCAGAAGCTCAGTCGACGCCTCCCTTTTCCTCTTTCTATCCTTATTTAGTTTTAGGATAGCTGCTTCCCCAGGCGATTCTTCCCTCATCAAAGAGGCCTCCCCTAGGCCTCCATAAACACAAAACAAAATAGGTGAAAGTATATTCATAAGACATCACCATTAAAAAGGAACTCAGGTATCACGAGAAACTAAGCCCCACCATGGTCTTTAGCTTCCCATCGGCCCCTGGCCAGATCACGTCATACGCGCTCAGCATACGGGCAGGTCAAATCAAGCATGCGAACCCACCTCGGGAGATCCTTAACCATATTAGGATACAACGCAACAGCTGCATCACCGAATGGAGTTAGTTCAAGGAAAAGTTGACCCGAAATAACATTAAAAGTATTAACTTACGATTCGTATTCCATTCCTCAGGGAACGACATCCTTTCAGATGAAATCAAGTCTGAGGTCATAACCTGAACAATGCGGCTCGGCCACCCTCTGTCCTTGTCGTCTTCAGTACAAGCAAAGAACCCTTCGAGGCCCGGGGTGAAATTTGATTAGACCGCCCCGGTATAAGCGGGGACTGTACATTCTAATCAGATACTCGAGGGTGAAAGGCATCCCCTCAGCCATATTGATAAAATGCCTGATCTTGTAAACAATGTGCCATATTGGCGGGGATTGTCACTTGATATCGCTCGCAAAAATCGATAACCACGGGGTCGATGAACGGCGAAGACGGTCCTATCGGGCCTAGGGTGAACGGATAAGTATATACACTGAGGAAATAGGTTTTACGGAAGGTGATTTTTTCCTCCCGAGAAGGAATCTCTGCTTGAACCGCATCTCCCCAGCGGCAGTCGGCCTTCACCTCCTCGGCGCTTGTTATCAGGCTAACATACTGAGATACGGGCTCACATCTGTTGATATCCAATTTTTTCTCAAACTATTTTAAAATTTGCATATAAGTCTTGAAAATCACTCTTTATAATAACTGAAACTTTTTCGTAATTTTTAATATTTTTATTAAATTCTTTTCCAATTTATTCAATATGTCTATAATCAATAATTATTCATAAATTACATTACAAATAATTTCAAAATATTTTCTAGCTCAATATATCATTTTTAATCCTATTAGGATTAATTATCTCACAAATTAGCCAATTGGAATCATCTGGCTATAATTACAATATTTTTGTAATTATAGCCTAATTGTACATTTTATGCCATTCTAATTCAATAGTTATTCATTTTATATTTTCTATATTAATTAGTTACCTTAATTTCACCTATTTAGCCTTAATTTCATTTTATATGATTATTAGCTATTGTTATAAATTATTTATCTAATTTTAATGGGTATTTAACAAAAAATCATTCTTTATTTTAAATCCCAGCCTAATTAATCCTGGTCCCTAACCCATTTAAATTGGCCCACACCCCCAAGCCCAATACACTAACCTACCCGGCCCAATCCGTAACTCAATCTAAACCGTTGATTAATTCAAATCAACGGTCCAGATCTCACTTACCATAATTAACCTTAGACTACCCTCCCCCCCCCCCCCCCCCCCCCC